>JAOTRH010105627.1:0-15637 GCA_034768845.1 Heliamphora exappendiculata | reverse complement strand
TCACCGAGGTAGGATCCTAGACTGTATAACTGTTAGAGGGTACTACGTGTAATCCTACGTGTTTCTACCATTTAAAAACGCATGAAAAGTGATTTATGTTTCAAATTTGGTTTTGGATTAAAACTATTTTTCGGCATTTCGGGTGGATGAAATTATGTTTTGAGGGTTTCTTTGTGGCTTATGGTAAGCTTGAGCTTACATATCATTGTGGGTATCAAAATTAGGAGTTTAGAGGTTTGATGTGAGGTTTAGAAGCAAAAACAAACACAACTCGTAGCTCCAAATAGTTTCTAGGCTGGTTCAGTTGACTGGACCCATAAGTTCAGTCGACTAGATCATCCTTTGGTGGGTTCAGTCGACTGGACTTGGGAGGTCAGTCGATTGAAGTTCCTTCTATTTTGGTTCTCTTTTTTCAGAGAGTTTTTTCAGTCGACTGGGGGCTTAGGCCAGTCAACTGGAGTCCTGTGATGGGGCTTGGGTGTTGTTTCCAATGGTTTTGACTTCCTTCGGGTGGTTCTAAAGCGATGGATTTGTGAGATCTTGCTTTTCGGATGTGTGAACATCCATGGTTTTCAAAAGAGGTTCGAAAACGGGTTGTTGGTGAGAAGAAAACGTGTTTTATGGGAGGTTTGGAGCTAGCCTGTGGGGTTGAGTCTCAACTTTTAAAACCTTTGACGAAAATATGTTTTTTTACATGTTTTGTTTGATCTCCATGGTTCATGGATTGGATTTCCTTATATACATGTGTTGTATATCTGTTTTGTGAGTTGATTTTAAAATATTTTTCATAGATGTACCATGACAGTGGGTATTGTTGAGTTGGGCTTCCATTGTTCCTCGGTGTAAGTCCAGAAACATGTGCAGCGTAGGTGTTCTGTACCTTTAGGTTAGTCCCCGTAAATTAAGTGTGGGTGTTGTGTACCCTCGGGCTCGAGTCCCGTAAATTGAGTGGTTCGGTTGCCTCCGTTAATGGCATCGTTGTCATGACTCCGCAAATAATTTGTCATTACTAAGCTTGTGGGTTCGGGATAATGGACGAGAGTTTATAATTGTTACCTTTGTCTGTGCGGCAGAGTCGGTACATAGGATTACATTTTATCGTGTCTCCTCGGTTGTGTATCTCCGGGTGGAGAATGCTTTGTTTACTATTTTCCCTCAACTGTTGCATGATATCTGACAGAATTATATCCATAATTTTAAGGATGGAAATGGTGATTTTCAGATGGAAAACTAGTGATTTTTGTGAGAAAAACCTGTTTGGCTTTTTTGGTCGAGCTAGCTCCTACCGTATGATTGCATGACCTGTATTACAGTTTTATAATCTATTTTCTATTAGGTTTCGGCTCTCGGTGTGGGATTTTGCTGTAAAAAAACTTTTTCAGGTGAGCACGTGCAGTTGACATAGCTACAGAGGTGATGGAAGATTTGCTGTAATTTTTTTTTTGAGACATGTACTTTTACATGTGATGCCTGTGAAGGCTGGTTTTGTATGCCTTTTGATGATATACTTATTCATGTATGAGAATGCATGTTTATTGTTTATGAGAACTGAACTTGGAAAATCTTTTATCCAACTGTTGTATTTTGATTTTTAACTGTAAAACCTATTTTTTATAAAATGGGTGTTTCGGTGGGCTTTCGCGTGACCCTGGTGTTTGGGGCGTGGCAGTGGGACTGCTAACTTTGAATGTGGTGACCTACACAAGAACCTCTTGAAAACCCTAGCTAAAGTGGTGACCACCACATTTGAACTATGGAGTTGCCAACTTTATTGTAGCGACCGCCACAAGAACTTCTTGGAAATTTATTTTTTGTGGCGATCGCCCACTCTATACATGGTGACTGCCAACTCCAAATGGACTGACGTGCCCCAATACATGTCAGCATTTTATTGGTTGAAGAATTCTACAAATACCGTACCACTAGTATGCTTTTAAGAGGAGATTTTGAGAGTGAAAGGTACTTTGCCGAAGTATCAAGAGAATACGAGCCCTGACGCCGAAATCCTGCCGAAGTATCAAGAGATGAACTACCGATACTGAAACCCCAACTCACCTACACTTGGAGTGGATCACTGATTGAGGTTTGGATTGTTGAAGCACATCTCCCTAACTTGAGGCTTCACTTGGATTATAGCGATCTAGGTATTCTGTTTAAGCAAAAGAATACAAACATGCTAGAAATTATTAAAGTCACCTAAACATGATTTGTTACTAAAGACAAATCAAACTATTCTAAACATACTTTCAAGTGAAGAGACTAAAACGTATATTAACATTAACATGATGAATTAGTAAAAAAAATACAAAATAAAATATGTATAAATAGAATCCTAAAAGAAAGTTACAAAAGAAGCTTATGTTAAGATAAAAAGAGGTTAGAAAAATAAAATATTAACAAAATGAAGCCTAATTATTTACATTTAAAATGAAAATAAAAGAAAAGAAAATTATGTTTAAGGAATGAAAATTAGGTAAAAAGACTTTTTATGATTTTTGGAGTTTAATGAAATAAAAGAAAAAGAAAGATAACATAAATGCCAAAAGAAGATAAAGCTATAAAAAATAAATAAAACTTTATAAGAAAATTAAAGCTAATAATAAAATTAAAAAGATTAAAATGTTACATTATGAGGAGAATAAAGCTAATGATAGAGAAGAGAAAATAAAATGAAATAAATGCTAAGGAAGAAAATCACATTATTATTGAATGAAAAGGAAAAGAAATAAGAAACTAAGAAAGGAATATTATGTTAAAAGAAGGTAAAATTGAGCACTAAACTAATATTATAAAAAAGGAAAAGAAAATGAACTAAAATGCTAATAAAACAAATTAGACCAATTAAAGGAAGAGAAAATAAAATAAATGCTGAAATATTAAAGAAAAAGAAAAAGAAAAGAAATGAAATATTAGCATTAAATGGGTGTAAATTGACAATTACAACAATTTTCATGTAAGTACTTGCATTATAACAATAATGACATTGTTAGTCATATTGCTAAACTATATTAGCACTAATTAATGAATATAAATAAAGAAAAAGACAATTTGCTTAGTGTGCATGTGTGAACTAAGCAATTAATTAAGAATACTAAGCTGAATGAAGCAAATTAAGTAAGAAACAAGATTAATTATATGAATAAAAAAAATACGCGAATTGAAATTGAATTTTAACCTGATCGCTCCAAAAGAAAGGGAATGGAGTTAGAAAGATCGATGATCCATACGAGGTACCTAAATTGCCAGAAAATCCTCAAGTCGAGAATGTGCTTCGATGATCCAATTCTCGGGTAGGGATCCAAGCAAGACTTCAACGTTGGTTAGAGGTTCGGCAGCGTTTTGGAGTCAGAGCTCGGGATCGCTTGATATATCGGCCAAGGCTCTCTCACTCCAAAATTCCTACTGAAAACGTACGTTAGGGTACGGTATTTATAGAATTCTTCAACCAATGAGATGTTGCCACGTTTTGGGACACATCAGGCCATTTAGAGTTGGCGGTCGCCACAATGAAAGATGGCGGTCGCCATATTTTTGAAAGGTTCCACAAATTTCTATGGCGGTCGCCATGATGGGAGTTGGCGGTCGCGATGATGAAAGGTGGCGGTCGCCACTTTTGGCTGGAGTTTCTACAAAGTTCTATGGCGGGCGCCATGAAGAGAGTTGGTGGCCGCCTTACTTGGGAAGTAGGTTTCGATGGTTTGTCAAAATTTCCTTGCTTTGAAGGTTTCGGGTTCAAATACCGAGCTTGGATCACTTTTCGAGGATCATACCGAGGCACTATTCTACTTATTTTCATCATCAGATTCGCCTGAGATTAGGCGGGGTCAAATTGAGGTGTCTACAGTTGCCTTTCTTTGATGCAACTTGTATAGCGACGCGTGATGCAAGTTATATAAAAAATCCAGAGACAACAACCATTTGACCGAGCTGTCAATCTTAGGCCACAAGCACACAAGCATTCATACGATGTTGGTCGTACTCGAATTTTCATCGAGTTGCCTACGTACCCTTTTTGCTAGGGATCAGACCAGAACGTAGTTTATGGGGCAAAAATGCAAAGATAATGCATGACGAGTATAATGCAATACGAGTCAGTTTAAGGTCCTGAGGATGACCGACGAGTCAGTTTAGGGTCATGAAGAGGACCGACGAGGTAAACATCAAATTAGTCAGGATCTAAGAATGCGGGACTTAAAATTAGGTTTGTCAGAAACGAGACGGAAATGATCAAAAGCCAAGTTATGGATGAAAATTTGAGAGATTGCGGATTAATAGGTCGAATTAAAAACCTAAAAGTCCAGAATGAGGTGCGAGAGACAAAAATAATTAAAAGCCAAGTTACAGTTTAGAATTAAATTTATTCGGAGAAAAATACCAAATCAATATAAGGGTTTAAAGAAATTTTTTTTTTCTAAACACAAAATTTTCTTGAAGTATTTAAGAAACTTTTGAAATTTATAAAATTACTTTTGAAAAGTTATTAGAAACAAACATACTCATAAATATTCTTTTAAAGGAAAATAATCAAAATTTTATTTTTCTAAAAGTCATAAAAAGGATGATAATAATAAAGCACACATTAAAAAAAAGGACCAAACAGCCCCTCCCTGCCAAAACGCTGACGTGACTGTTGACAGACTGGCGCCGTTTTCCCTCTGACATGGCGGTCGCCACTATTAAAATCCTCCGAAGATGTCGGTCGCTAGATAAGATCCCTTCTAAGATGGAGGTCGCCACAAAACTCTTGGAATACTTGGCGGTCGCTAGTACTGGATGTGGCGACCGTCAACTTCAGGGGCGCATAAGGCCCTTAGAGGCGCGCGGGTGTGGCTCATTCTTTCACATCTTACTCTCTCTCGACTTCTCCCTGCTTTCTTTCTTTCCAATCTTTCGTGCCTCCCCGGTCCACACGATGTTTACACTCTTATTCGTGATTCCACTCCTCTTCATGGCGGGCCAAGGCCATGAGGATGACGATTTGGGGGCACGACGGGGCCCCTCTGCTACTGAGGGCTCTTCTATTGGTGTCCCTCCTACTAGTGGGGGCACTTCCACGCAGCCCACTGCTGCGATGGATGCCCTCGTGCTCCAGGCAGAGCTTGTCTCCCGCCGTGTTGCTGAGGAGGCATGAGCTACTGCTGAGGCTTATGCGGCTACTGATGCTGCTGCAGAGGCCGTGATGGCCTAGTTTTTGGATCCCGATGATGGAGAGGGTCATCCGGCCCCCTTCGACCCGCACACCTACGCTCCATTGTCTCACTGCGTGGTTCCACGTGGGATGAGATGCTACCAGCCTCCTGATGATGCAGTTGCTGCCGACGTTCTTCTGCCAGAGCCCGACCACTACATGTCTCGTCGGCACCCATTGGTAAGTATTATATCCGTACTATTTCAATACCAGAGCATGAAATATCTCAAACGTAGACGCATACCTAGGATCCCCCATATGATGATGTAATGATGATGTTAATGATTTATTTTGGTGTGTTGAATGGTTTTGATGATGTGGATGGTGATTGGGATTTGTAACTTAGCTTAGGTACCTATGCGATGGAGATTAAAACACTAGGAAAACTAGGATTCTGAGCAAACAGCAAAAAGGGGAAATTATTATTTATTTTTTAAACATAAAAGTTTAAGGAAAAAATTTTATTTTTATTTTCGGGGCATGAAAATTAAAGGGGTTATTTTTATCAAAATCTTAGAACTTTAAGGGCTATTTCAAAGACCTTTAGGAAATTTTCTAAAAATCCTAAAAAATTTAGGGAAACATTTTTAGATAATAAAGAGAAACCCTGATAGATTTTAAGACAATGTTAAAAAAATCCTAAAAATTTTGCAAAAAATCTTAGAAAATCATAAGAATTTTGAGAAAAATTTTGAGAAATTTCTAGAAATTTTGCTAAAAATCTTAGAAAATCCAAAATTTTGAGGAAAATTTTGAGAAAATTGTTAGAAGATTGTAGAAATTTTGGAGAAATTTTTTAGAAAATCCAAGAAATTTTGAGAAAAATTTTGAGAAAATTGTTAGAAAATCCTAGAAATTTTGGGAAAATGTTTAGAAAATCTTAGAAATTCCTAAAATTTTGAGAAAAATCTTAAGAAAATACTAGAAAATCTCAAAGATTTTAGGAAGATTTGTTTATATTATATTTTATTTTATTATTATTATTTTTTTAATTGAGATAAATTGTTAAAGATTCCTAGAAATTTAATCCTAAAAGGGTATGGTAAAAGGGGCAAAATAAAAAATTATTATTATATATATATTTTTATTTTTGAAAAGATGATTAGCGTAGAATGATAAAGATTTACATGGTACACTAGGGCTTAGGGTTATTAGGATGTGTAGAAATCACAAACCTAGGGTTAGGGTGCCTAGGGCTTGAAAGGACCGAAGGAACTTAGGTTTTGTTCTCAGTTGTTTTCCTGCACTTTGCTTGCTCGATCTGTTCTTTATGTATTTTCTATCTGTCTTTTCTTTACAAGCTGGTCACAATGTCCGAAGCTTCGGAGGTTCTACCTCCGGGGAGGTGTTGGAGTGGTACGATGCCCTCCCTGCTCCTAGTCGGGCTTACATCAATACCTCTGGCTTTGCTCGCTTCATACCCCTATTGGGTAGGACGAGCAATGATCGGGTATGGCTGACAGCTCTGGCCAAGCGGTGGTGGGATACCACCAATACTTTCCATTTCACCACCTTCAAGGCTACCCTTGTGGCTCTGGACTTCGCACTCATCACAGGCATCCGAGTGGGTGGTGCCCCTATTCTATTTGATCCATCCATAGCTCAGTCATCCGACGCACTGCTGTACTTTCTCGGGGCTTTCCCTGTGCAGATGGATCGGGATCAGGTCAGATACACTTGGTTCTTTTACTACTTCTGACACTTTCGGTGCACCGAGCCTCGCCACTATGAGTGGGTCGCCCGAGGCTTCTTGATGTATATGTTTGGTACCTCCTTATTTTCGAACAAGGAGAATACCGTTCACTTGCATTACTTGGGCGGCCTGGCTCATCTTGATCGGGTCGCCTCGTACCACTGGGGAGGTGTTGCTCTAGCTACGCTCTACAACTTCATGTGGACCTTGACCCGGTTTCTCCAGGAGCTCAGTATTGGGGGATATTAGAGGGTCTAGGAGGTATGAATTTAGTTTCTACACTTTTTCACTCATTTCTGTTATCTGTTATTATTTGCTTGCTGACATCTTTTTCTTTATAGTTGTGGACCTACGAGTTCCTCGGGCTTCACGTCCCGGCGAACTCTGTAGCAGACCTTCTGGTCATTCCCTGAGCAGCCCGGTGGCCCCGAAGGCTAAAGGGGAAGAAGGCTGGGGGGAAGGACATTGATCAGTTCTGAATTTTGCTGGACCGAATGACTCCCGACCTGGTACCATTTTTACTATTTTCTATGCCGTTCTTTGCACATTGATTACTGTATGCTGTATACTGGCTATCATGCTGTACTGTATTCACTGCTCTCTGTTTGTATTACTACAGGTTCATTGGGACGTCTGGCGAGGAGCAGAGGATCGAGCTGGCACAGATCTGATGCGCAGCCAAGATATCACTTCCAGGTGGATCTTGCTGGAGGGCCCATTCGGTAGGGAGTACTATCTTGGCGAGCGAGTGGTTCGCCAGTCGCTCGGCCTTGATCACTTCAGGATACCGGTGGTCCCTCCAGTCCGTATGCACCGGACTGATCATCTAGCCCCCGTCGACTTGTTGCTGGAGACAGTGGGGACCCTAGTTTCAGAGCTATTGGAGACAGAGGGGGACTACACAACTTGGGCCCGGGCACACCTGATGGGTCCCTTAGGTCCTGGCGGTAGGAGTAGGGGACAGGCACCGGAGGATGCTGATGTCGGTGCTGCTGGAGTTGCTGGTCTTGGTGCTGGAGTTACTAGAGCCGGAGGAGTGATAGGTCTGGAGATTCCCTAGGAGATTCAGACCGTGGCCTATGGCTTCCCCTTCTCCTTTTCTATTCTAGTCCCGCCAGTTTCTGAGTTCAGAGTAGAGATTAGCCAGGTATTTCCTTATCCTTACTCATTTATTTCATTTTCTGCTTCATTTATTTGACTGACCTTTTCTTTTTCTTTCTGTAGTTTAATCAGGCATGGGTGGACCGTCTGTTGTTGATACATACGGGTCAGAGAGCATTGATCCGTCAGCTTGACACCACCGTACGAGCAGCTGGCATTGCTTTCACTCATGCAGCCATAGTAAGTATTTTCTCGAATCTTTCCAAAGTTTTTGTGCTTTTCTGTACTCTATTATGATCCTGGTTTTCGTCTGGCAGCCTCCAGTCCCAGCCACCGGTATAATACCACCACAGGCTCCTGTTAGGCCACCTGCTCCAGCTCCAGCCCCGGTTCAAAGTCGCAGTTCCTAGGCATCTTCTCGGGCTCATTCTAGAGGGTCAGTCTCGTTTGCTCAGAGCTGATCTAAAGCTGTTTCTTCTTCTTCCGGCAGTGACGGTGACGACTACATTAAGAGGCTCTTTGAGGACGTGAGCTCGGATGAGGCTGGTCCTTCCTCCCGCCAGGTCCGCCCCAGGCGTTAGTGAGAGAGAGAGAGAGAGCTCCCCCTTCCCTAGTTTCATTTATTTCTTGGTTTATTTTGATGGGCTTGCATGCCCCAATTTGACACATTTATCTGCTTCATGGGCCTGTTTGCTCCAATTTACTATTTATCAGGCCTACGTGCCCGAGTTTTCTTTTTTTTACCTTGTTATACTCTACTACTTTTTGATACACTTTGGCCCTTAGCACTATTTATTATTTCATCTGTCCATCTGTTGCATGATTTTCTTTTATTTGTTGTTCAAACTGCCTTGGATGCATAATTCAGGTGCCACGAATGATACAGATCACACAGATTGCAAACTGTCCCACACCCGCCATGTTTTAACATGGCGGTCGCCATGATCCAACATGGCGATCGCCACTTTCAAGGAAACTGACATGGCGGTTGCTACTTCCAACTTGGCGGCTGCCCAGTCAACGGGATGACGTCACTGTATTGTGCTTTTTGGAGTTGGCGATCGCCAATTATAAGGTAGCGGCCGCCACAATAAGTGTGCCTTTTACCGATTTTTTGGTTTCTCACCCTTTTCTGCCCTATAAATACTATACTGGAGACTCCATTTGCTGTTGCTCAGACTCAGATGGCCAATCCCTTTTCTTCATGGATTGAGGAATTCTCTCATATCGAACGTTTGAACTTTTCCCCTTTAGGCCTCAATGCCCTTTCTCACTAAGGACTGTGAAGATTAACAGACCTTTACTGATGGCTGCTGCACAACTGTGGGATCCGCAGTCTCACGTCTTTCAGTTCAGTTTTGAAGAACTCTACCCCACTGTAGAGGAGTTTGCTGCCATTTTGGGCCTGACTCTGCGGAGTTTCGTTGTCGTTCCCACTCCCTTTCTTTCAGTTCAGCAGCCGGTGAAGCAACTTTGTGGTTTATCTAAAAGGGAAGCTTCTCTACTGACATCAGGTGACTGTCTTGACATTCCATAGCTGATTGAAAGGTTCAATCCTATCGGCGACCTTAGCGATCTTGACTTTCAGCTGCGGCGTCGTTATGTTCTTTGCTTCTGTCTTCTTGCCCGGTATCTTCTTGTTCTTCTGACGATCGAGTTAGCTGTGCACTGATTGACATTGCTAGTCAGATGTGGATGGGAAAGGACTTTGTGCCCCTTGTTTTGGACGAGACACTGCTGGGGTTAGATGCTTTTCATCGTGGTGAGACCACCACTTTTGCTGCCAGCTCCTTACTTCTTCAGGTAAGCCCAACATCTTTCTCTGTATCAAGTTCACTGTCATACTGCAAAGCCTATCTCTTACTGTTCTAACTCTGGTTACAGATCTAGTTGATGGAGAAGGTGAACGTTGTTCAGAAGCCTCCTACTGATAGGCATAATGCCGCTGCTTTCCTTTATCGCCCCCGTTATCAAATGTGTGATACCGAGGCAGCTTGGCGACAATATCTTTCTTCTCTGATTGGCCCAGACATTACCTGGCAGTGCTCTTGGTGGCAGATTCCTGCCATGACTCTAACTACTATGGACCACCTTGGCATTCTATTGATTGGTCTGTGTCAGACTACTTTCTACTATCCTCATAAGATCATGCGGCAGTTCGAGCAAAGTCAGATCATATCTCCCAACATTCGAGGTCGTCTATTTTCATCTACGTTGCGGACCCCATTTTGTCATCATATCAAGACGCTTGACTATCTCGCTCACGGATGGAGATGCAGGAACTGCAGTGTCCTGAACTTTTCGCTGAGTAAAAGGCGTGGCTAATATAAGAAAAGGGAGGAGAAGGATAAAGAGGAGGGGAAACATGCAGCGAAAAGGAGAAGAGTTTGAGGATCTCTGCTTCATTTTGAAAATTTCGTAGCTTCTTTTTTTTTATTTGTAGAGCTTGGGATTTGCATGTCCTCCCTTTATTTAAAAACTTTGTAATCTTGCTTAAAGTAATGAAAAACTCCCACTTCATGTTTAAAATGGTTCAATTTTATCAAAGCTTGAATGTCTTTATTATCAAAATTCAGAAATTAATTTGCATTGGTCTCATTCAGATCCAAAGATGGTTAAAAACGAAG
Source organism: Heliamphora exappendiculata (assembly GCA_034768845.1). Taxonomy (NCBI): domain Eukaryota; kingdom Viridiplantae; phylum Streptophyta; class Magnoliopsida; order Ericales; family Sarraceniaceae; genus Heliamphora; species Heliamphora exappendiculata. The sequence goes on along the minus strand of JAOTRH010105627.1, from coordinate 5,028 downwards.
AGTGCGGCCGGACTTTTTAAAAGAAGCTGCCTACGTATCCCAAAAAGATAGAATCAGGCCATAACGTAGTTCAAGATTGGTTTTCACTCAGGTATTGACGCTCTTCTTTTGTAATGCCCTAACTTTTGCTAAGGTCGCCCTTTTGAGTTTTTAGCCTTGCAAGCTACTCTAATTTTTGCCCGAGTCGCATTTTCAGTTTTCAACTCATTGAGCTTTTATTTTCTTTTTATTTTTACCTCAAGGATAGTACTTTTTGAGTTGATCGAGGTTAATTGGGTTGGAGAATACATTGTCATCCAAATCCATGATAATGACAGCACCACCGATCATGATGATTTTAATGAGAAACGGTCCAGACCAGTTTGGCTTGAAATTGCCCCTCGGGTCAAAGATAGGAGCTCTGATTTCTTTAAGAGCCAAATCTCATTCTCTAAAATGCCGGGTCTTGATCTTCTTATTGAATGCTCTAGCTATCCTCCTTTGATAACCTTGTACATGAAACAGAACTTGCAACCTTCTCTCATCAAACAAGAGTAACTTTTCAATTCGATTCTTTTGTCATTCTGCTTATGAAATACCGGCCTTGGCCACTACTCTTAATGAGGGAATTTCCACCTCAATGGGGAGTATGGCTTCCTTCCCATACACTAGAGAGTATGGCGTTGTTCCTGTTGAGGTTTTGATTGACGTTCGGTATCCCCAAAGTATGAATGACAGGTGTTTTAGCCAATCCTTATGTGAGTTGATCATCCTTTGCAGAATTTTCTTAATGTTCTTGTTTGCTGCCTCAACTGCCACATTGGTTTGCGACCGATATGACGAGAACTTGTGAGCCACTATCCGGTATTTCTCAAGAAGATCCAAAACCTCCCATTGGAAATGTGAACCATTGTCTGAGATGACCTCATGGGGAACTCCGTATCGACAAATGATATTTTACTTGATGAAGTTTGCAACATGGGAAGCTTTCAATACCGAGTAGGAGGCTGCTTCCACCCACTTGGTGAAATAGTCAATGGCCACTAAGATAAACTCATGTTCATTGTATGCCTTCGGGGTTACTCTGCCAATCACGTCAATGCCCCATACTGAGAACGGCTATGGTGACGTTAGATTATACAGCTGGGATGGGGGAACATGCATAAGATTTGCGTAAATCTGACACCTATGACACTTTCGCACAAATTGGATACAATCCGTCTCCATCGTCATCTAAAAGTACCCTTGCCGTAGGATCTTCTTAGCTAACATATTTTTGCTCATGTGTGGCCCACAGACTCCTGCAAGTATCTCTTTCATCAGCTCTTGGCCCTCTTCAATGTTTACACACAACTTGTTGACCTCAGAATGTCCTCGTTTGTACAGTCTACCACCAGAAATGGCAAACTGCGCAGATAGTCGTCGTATTGCCCTTTTGTCCTTTTTGCTGGCAAACTTGGGATATTCTCTTTTCTCTACAAAGTTTTGAATTTTAAAGTACCATGGAAGTCCATCAGTGCTTTCTTCAATGGCAGCTGCTATCTTATAAGCTGGCTTCCTCTTTTGCTCAATTATCAAGGGCCTCATTTGGGCTCCGGGCAGTATGTCAATCATGGATGCTAGGGTGGCCAGTGCATCGGCGAACTTGTTCTGCAGTCTCGGTACATGGGTGAAGATCACCAGTTCAAAGCACGGTATCAGCTTCTCTAGCTTCTGATGGTAGAGAATCAACGTCACGTCCTTGACCTTCCATTCTTCTCTAGCTTGTGAAACCACTAGTGTCGAGTCTCCGATGACTTCCAGTTTCCTTGCCCCTAGTTCCAGGGCTGCCTCCAATCCAGCTAAACATGCTTCATACCCAGCCTGATTGTTGGTGACTTCAAAATTGAGTTTCAATGATAAGGGGACATGCGATTCGTCGGGACTGACAATGAGGACTCCTATTTCGTAGCGATATTGATTGGATGCGCCATCAAAATATAGAGTCCATTTGTCATCCCCAACTTTCATTAGCTATTCGTTAGGAAACTAAAACTCCGTGTCTTCACCTCCTTCAATTGGTTGATCGGCCAAGAATTCTGCCACTGCCCTACCTTTGACTGACTTTTGAGTGACGTACTTTAGATCAAACTCTGATAATAGCAGCAACCAACGAGCTAGCCTCCCTGTCAGTACCAGCTTTTTGAACAGATACTTCAACGGATTCATCCGAGAGATGATGTTTACTGTGAAAGACAGCATATAATGCCTTAATTTTTGGGAAGCCCAAACCAAGGCCCAGCATGTCTTCTCCAGCGGCGTGTATCGTACTTCCCACCCGATCATCTTCTTGCTCAGGTAGTAGACAGCTTTTTCAATTCCAGTTTCTCCTTCTTGTGCCAGCATACATCTCATAGCTGAATCAGTCACTGATAAGTAAAGAATTAGTGGCCTGTCAAGTTTGGGAGGAGCTAGAACAGGTGAATTTTGTAAGTACTGTCGTACGACATTAAAGGCATCTTGGCATTTCTGATCCCACTCTAACTTGATTCCCTTCTTCAATAGGCGGAAGAGCGGCTCATTGGTAGTTGTCAGCTTTACGATGAACTGACTGATAAACTGGATTCTTCCCAGAAAGCCCCTAACTTCCTGCTCGGTCTTCAGAGGAGGCATTTCCAAAATTGCATTGATCTTCGAAGGGTCGACTTCAATGCCTCGTTGAGTGATCATGAATTTGAGCATTTTTTCGGCAGTAACTCCAAATGCACACTTCTGCGGGTTAAGCCGCATCTTGTACTTTCGAATTCTTTCAAAGAATTTTTACAAAGCTGTGATGTGGCCTTCCCGATCCTTGGATTTGACTATCATATCATCCACGTACACTTCGACGTCCTTGTGTATCATGTTATGCAATAAGGTAGTGGCAGCCCTTTGATAGGTTGTCCCTGCATTTTCAAACCAAACGGCATCACACGATAACAATAGGTGCCCCAAGGCATGGTAAATGTCATCTTCTCTCTGTCTTTAGGATGCATCAAAATCTAGTTGTACCCGAAAAAGCCATCCATAAATGATAACAAGGCATGCCCCGCAGTACTGTCGACTAAGACATCAATGTGTGGTAGTGGAAAATCGTCTTTCAGGCTAGCTTTGTTGAGGTCCTAGAAATCTACGCAAACTCGGATATGATCATCTTTCTTTAGTACCGGAACAATGTTAGCTACCCATTTCGGATACTCGGTTACCATCAGGAACCCAGCGTTGATCTGTTTGGCAACCTCTTCCTTGATCTTCAAAGCCCATTCTGACCGAATTTGTCTTAATTTTTGTTTGATCGGTTTGACATCAGGGTATAAGGGAATACGGTGCTGGACAATATCGGGGTCAATTCTGGACATATGTTCGTAAGACTATGCAAATACATCTTTGAATTCTTTTAGTAGAGTTATTAGTTGTTCTTGTTCGACTATAAGTAAGGAAGAACCAATTTGAACATTTTGTGGGTTAGTTTCATTACCCATTTTTATTGAGAAAGTTTCTTTAATTATTGGTTGGGCACGCATTTCTTCTTCTTTTTTTATTAAAAATTTTATTTTTTTGAGAATATTCCCGTCGAATTCAAAATCGTCAGAAAGCATATGAAATAAATCAAACAAAATAGAGTAACCAGAAATCTTGTTCATTTTATTAAGAATCGAGGGAATTACAAACTCGATGGTAAAAGCAGAAAGAGGTGTGTCAACAGAAGCGCCCTTGATTACAGACTCTGACTCATCCCGAACTCAGGATAAACAATGTGTTCATCACCAGACTCGATAGTCCAATTCTTTACCTCTTTTGTAGCTGCATTGACGATAAGCTTGGTGCAGTCTACTGGTGCTCTGAAACCCATCATGAAGCAACCTTGATCCGTTACCTGCAGTAGAGCCATTTTTTCATTAAACAACACTCCCATGTCAGTATCATCGAGCCTGTCGGCCCAGTCTTCCTCCTGGTCCTTCTTTCCTTCTTCTTTCCCTTCCAATGCCTCTTCCACCTCTGTGTCAGACAATTGATGGCTGAAAAAGATCTCTAACCGTGGCAGCCTTTGATGAGTTTCTTCGTCGATCCATGGTTCTGGAAAGCCACAATACGGGAAATCTTCCCCTTCCTTGACAGAGTATCCATTGAGTGCCCTAGAATAATTATCCTTTTTTTCCCTTCTAGGCCCTTCCAGATCTTCTTCCATTGGCTTATACCCAACACCAAAACGGTGTAAAGTCGGCAATACTTGAATGGGTTCTGGGATTCCCTGCAGTTTATGTTCCAATCGCATACCCAGGATGAAAGACATTTTTCTCATCATTGTTACCGCTCATGTGTTGACATACCTTTCTTCTTCATTCATTAGCATCTGAACAGCATGTTCTTCATCAAACTAAAAATCACTGAGTAACACATCATCTTCACTATGCTAAACTTCCAACATAGTTATGCCCTCTTTTCCTCTCGGGGGGGGTGAATGCTGTCTTCTCCGTGGATAGTTAAAACCGTCTCGCTCTTTATCAATTTCAATTTTTGGTGAAGGGTAGATGGTACCGCCTGGATATTTGGGTCATACAGTCATGGCCTGCCCAGCAGCAGATTGAAGGAGATCGATACGTCTAGCACGTGAAACTCAACTGACGTCTCTAGAGGTCCTACTGGAATGACGAATGACACCAGTCCCAGTACATCCCTTCTTGTGTTGTCAAGGCTCGCACCCCTTGATTGCAGGGAGTGAACTGATCTGGCCTCATCCCTAGGCAGACAACCGTTCTTAATGGGAAAACGTTCAAGGCAGACCTATTATAAATAAGGGTTATTGGAACCCACTTTTCTAGGCACTTGACGGTGATGTGAAGTGGCTTGTTGTGACTTTTTCCTTCAGCGGACAAATCTTTATCAGAAAAGAAAATGATTTTTGGTTCAGCGGCTGGCAGGATAAGCCCAATAAGCTGCTCCGAGGTTGCATCTATCGGAACGCTTGCTTTATTCAAAACCCTAAGCACAGCTTGCCTGTGTTTGTGCGAGGCCATCAGTAGCCCCCAA
>JAOTRH010105616.1:0-15638 GCA_034768845.1 Heliamphora exappendiculata | reverse complement strand
TCCCCTCTCTCTCCTCTAAAAATCTTTCTTTTGTCTCCTTCCTCTTTTAGATCTCTTTCATGTTACTGTATGTATTAATGGTGGGTTTTCATAGGAAAAGAAAAGGCCTCATATTTTCAATTCTCAGGTAGAGGGATGACAGATTCCTCTCTCTCTCTCTCCCGCGAATCTTTTTTCTTTTTTTTTTGATTTACTTCCCCACAGAGAGAGAGAGAGAGAGAGAGAGGAGGAATCTTAATCACTATCTATATTCCTGAGAAAACTGAAGGCTTTCCCGATTCTAATACGAACATCTGGCCTTTGAAGACCGTTTCCGGGCTGTGCAAATTACTGAACATGTGGATTTAAGACTGAACTTCTTTGTTTTTAATTCGTGGTTTAGATGAATCTCTTGAATCTCTTTCTAGGGTTTTTAGACCGTTTAAGAACGTGATCAACACAAAAGGCCCAAGCATGGATAGCATCTAAAAGAGCTAAACTCAACATAGATGAATAGTCTCTCTCTCTCTCTCTGGGCAATATTATGTGTCCGATCTATTAAAGGATTGTATAAAATGATGGTTGAGATCTTTAAATTGAAAACGGTGGATTTTAGGGCTACTAGCCTACTAGGTATTCTGTTCTTGGGAAAATCCAATCATCGTGGATAGTGATCTGTCCCCCGTAGCAGATCTATGATATATATATATATATATATATATATATATATATAATGTGAGAATACCTGAGCGAATTTCCAGATTCTTCTTGATTGTCTCATTCTGAGACTAATCTGAGTGCTTTCTGGGAATGCAGTTCTTAGGTTTACAATTGAGGCCTTTGATTCCCACCGATTCTCTCTTTCATTCTCACACAAATTCACACACACACACACACACACACACACACACACACACACACACACACATACAGAGATGCATCCAGAAATTGCAATAAAACAGAGCAGAGAGTTGTGAAAGATTAGAAGCGTTTTGCTTTATCATTTTGACAACTGTAAAGCAAAATGATGCATTTCTTCCAAACCTCTTCTAACTTGTTGAGTTGTTGTGTTTCTTTATTTAAGTTAATAATATTTTGCTTAGTTATAAATAAAAAAAACAAAAAAGTTACATCTTATCTTTAAAAAAATTGAAACCTGAAGAAGAATGAGTTGCTACTCCGGTTAAAAGAGTTTGAATACGTCACGAAAAGGTTTGATCTGCTTTTGCCCTAAAAATATGGTACAGGTGGCCTTGAATGGTTTGCCGGCCAATATTTTAAATATCGATGTCTCCTTATTTTAATGATCAATATGGATAAAGATTTTAATTTTTTGATACTGATATTTATTAATATGTTAATTGATATTGTTGGATGTTAATTATTTTATGATAGTATTATTAATACTGATATGATCGATTAGGAGAAAATATGTGTTGGTTATTTGTAGTGCTATTTCGGTATAGTTTGGCTGGATGTTTTGTGAGGTTACTTCTGTGGGATTTGTAACATCGTGTTAGTGAAAGGTTAGGTAGCCATTGGTTGGAAAATCATGGGATGACAATTTGTTTTTATCTTTCTTTTGGTTTCGGTTGTTTGTTTTTTTTTTTTTTTTTTTTTTTAATTTGGTTTGCTATGAAGAACTTGTTGTCTAAACTTTGGTTTGCATATGATTGACAGATCATTTGCCAACCTAGTTGGGTTTTTTTTTTTTTTTTTTGGCACTAATGCATGAGGTCAGTTTTAATCCTAAGCCAATAAGGCGGGCTACCAGACCCATGAATTTATTCAAAAAAATAAGCCTCTTTTTAAATAAAGCAATTATACTAAGTTTAAAAATAACTTTTTATCAAGCCTCAATCAAATAGGGAACTCTCAATTAATTTAATTCTCCCATTATTAAAATCTGTACAGGTTCATTCTTTAATACTAGACTAAAAAAAAAAGGTATTTTCTTAGTGGATAACCTAAAGTGGATCTAGTCCTTCCAAATAAAATTGCTAAAATAAACAAAATAAAAAGTTAATTAAAGTACTAAATTATTTTTTTTTTTTTTATCGACAAAATAAATTTTATTAATACCCAACCCAAGTAAGAACAATATAGCCTCTCCTCCCAAGGGAGACAAATCTACACCCAAACAAACAAACAATCAACAGCAGTCATCGAAATCAACAACAGTCAATCGATGACGAAAAAATCATAGAAACCTAGTAGGTGAAAAACCAACTGACCTACCGAACTACAGCCAGGGAGTAAACCTACTACCCTACTAATAAGAAGCATTGATCCAACCACAAGATCTCATAAGACAAGGCAAAACTTAGAAAAAACTAAAGACGAGAAACCCTAACCACTAGACCATGCGCTGATTAGCACCCCACTAAAATGAAGCAAAGCTATTTAACCAAGAAGCACCACCACCGCAGAGCACGCCATGGCTATCTGCTACACAAAGGCACAAGAGGGTAGAAAGACCACGAGCCAACTAAAAAAACTTCCCCTCTCAACCAGTTGCTGGGACAAAAAACTTAGATCAAAAAGCACTTACGTGACTTTCCTCCAAAATAAAACTCTATAGCTGCTAACGAAAAGGATTGATATAGACTTCCAATACTGCCCAGGAAGCTAACAACCCACAAGTCATATGAACTTCATCTTATGCAAAGCTTCCCAAAAAGGAGTCGAGTTAGAACTTCCAAAACCTTCAAAGAAGCATAGAAATTAACAAAATTTGAAGCAGAGATATCCTCAAAACCAAATAAGCCATGGGCCACCAAGTAAAACTAACTATGGAAGATCTAAAAGACCCCCAATAGCCGATCCCCTACAAAAAGCAACTCAAAACTAAGAGTCCTCCTACCGACCAAAAGCTAGACTCCTCTTAGCGAATTAACAAAAGCTTCCAAAGGACTAACTCTACTGGAAAGGATATCTCCTAAGGAACACAGATACACATCTGAAACACTCCTTTGGACTAAGATAAAAAGCTCAATGCTTATTGGTTATTGTCCCACCCCTTTCTCATCCTCTCATTAGCCTCTTCCATACCCATTAATGTTGATAGGATCTGCTTTTCATCACCTTCAAAATTAAGATCCATGATCCTATCAGTTTCTAACACCAATTTAGCTTCCCTTCTAATAACATTATTTCTGTTCACAAAATTTTTGGTAGAGAGAAAAGATTGTTCCTGACATTACTAATTTTTATTCCCACTTTTCCCTTTCTCCTTTTTGCCCCTGAGGTGGCCTAATTCCAATAATAATATTTTTTTCTTATTCTTCCCTCATTTTGCAACCATATGTGGATGTCCACTTTTTTGCTAGGTCAGCACATATATACCTATTTTCGTGTAAAGTTTCTTCTGCCCTTTTATTAGCAGCCTCAAACGCTAAGGAACTTTCTTTTCCCCTCTTGTCTTCTCCACTACTAACCTCCTAAGCCTTGCATCTCTCATCTCCTCATTGACCTTCCCTTTCTATTGCCTCCCCTATTGTAATTTCAGCCTCTCCTCCACAAGTACCTACGAAGCGTGTTTCCCCAAAGAAGTAACAACTTGAATTCTTAGCTTTCACATTTGATACAAACTCCTCAACGAAGATGACCAAATCCTCATCCACAGACTCTTCCCCTTCTGCATCTCTAAGGGCCCAATCATATGAATTCTTCTCTTCTCCAACTGCGTGAGCTTACTTTTTCCCTTCCTCTTTCTCATGTTTACTCGTAAACTCCTTGACAACCGGGGAATGAGGTTGGATCATAATTTCAAGAGATTTGTTAACTGCACCACCGTTAACACCATCAGAAGCACCCCACGTGTAACGATCCAAGTGGACCACTGACCCAATAACTTGAATAAAGAGCTTAACAATGCAGCCCAAAATGTTTATGCCAAGTTATTAGTAATAACTCACTTGTTTTATTATATACTAGATATGTTTTTCATCTCCCACTGATGTAGGATGAGTTATCATAATATCTCCCACTCAAATACGTGACGCATTCATCGCGTGGTCCAAGTTTTTTTCTTGGTTGAGATGTTAATAGCAACCTATTAGCGGACACAAAGCAGCTCATTATCGTGTATAAGGTATACAACCTCTACCTCTCTCTAGAGCCTCTACACCTCTATTCACACTACCACGAAACCCTATATGGGAACCTGGGTTGGTTTTAATACCATTTGTAATGATCCAAGTGAACCACTAACCCAATAACTTAAATAAAGAGCCTAACAACGAGGTCAAAAATGCTTAAACCTAACTTATTAGTAGTAGTTCACAAATTTTATTATGTATCAGACTTATTTATCTATCTTCCACTGATATGGAATAGGTTATCACATCACACATAAAGTTTTTGAAAACCTTGTTTAGAACAACGAATGGAATAAATGAACTCTCCTACCTTGAGATGGCAGAACTGGTCAATGAAACTTTTTACTTCACTGGATACTAACACTGTTCCCACCTCGACGTCTTGCCACCTACTGGTCAAATCATCAACTGCAATCACTTTTTCCCATTTGGCCTCAATTCTTTCAAAGGTATTTTTGTTCTAAGCATGAAGTGGAACACCTTCTATATACACCCACACTCTCCTTGATAAGTTTGATTCATTATAGGTGCCTTGATCCTATTATTGATAGAATTTCCTTATCTCGGCATGTTGTGTTTGATGAAAATGTCTTCCCTTTCTATAATTCTGCTATTTTGCCCTTATCTCCTAAGTCTTTGCCCATCTCTCGTGTTCTCTGGCCTTCAATCTCACAGTTTTCCTTTCCTTCTCAATCGAACACCTTGCATAGTCCTTCCTCTAATTCTCATACTCCTCCTCGATCCTTATCTCAGTTCTCTACTTCTTCCAATTCCCATATAGTCTCATCTCCTTCTTCTTCAGCTCCCATTGAATCTTCTCCCCCAGCTAATTCTCTCACCCGTCCTATTTTACCTAAGCCTCTAACTCTTTCTAAACCTTTCATCTCCACTTCCAACTGACATCCCATGATTATAAGATCCAAGTCTTACTCCAAAACCTAACGTCTAGCTGCTGTGCTTCATTCTCCTGAACTATAGTCCCTAAAGCTCTTAAATCTCCCCATTGAACTATTGCAATGCAAGATGAATATAATGCCTAACAACAACAAACTTTGGCTCTTATTCAGCCACCCTCTCATGCTAATGTAATTGGCTGTAAATGAGTCTTCAAACTCAAATAGAATTCTGATGGATCTATTGATAGGTACAAAGCTAGGTTGGTTGCCAAGGGTTATAATCAAGAGGAGGGAATTGATTTTCTTGAGACTTTTAGTCCCGTTGCTAAATAACCAACTATTCGCATCTTTCTCTCCCATTGCTCTGTCATCCAAGTGGCCCATTAAACAACTTGACATCTCCAACGTTTTTCTGCATGGTCAATCAGCTAAGGAGGTCTACATGTCCCAGCCCCCAAGCTTTATTTCGTCCAATTCATCTCATCTTGTATGTAAACTTCATAAAGCCATATATGGCCTCAAACAAGCACTGCGTGCTTGGTACTCAACTTTCTCTTCTTTCCTACTCTTAGCTGGTTTTAGCAATAGCTACTCAAATAATTCTATGTTTGTCCAACATACTTCTACTTCCATTACTTATCTTTTAGTTTATATTGATGACATTTTGATTACTGGCACTAACCCATCTCATAGTCAATCTTTCATTTCTCGAATGCATGTTGCTTTCTCTATGCGTGAGCTTAGTGACATCTCATATTTTCTTGGCATCTCTATTCAATCTACCTATTCTGGCTATTTTCTTTCCCAATCTAAGTATGCCTTTACTATTCTCCCTAGCACTGGTATGCTAGGTTGTAAACCCTTTTCATCTCCGATGTCCTTTAAACCCTCTATTTCTTGCTCTTCCTCTACTGCTTATTCAAATCCCTCTCATTATAGGAAGTTAGTTGGTGCTCTTTAATATCTCACCATCACTCGACTAGACTTAGCCCTTGTTATTAACACTTCTTGTCAGTATATGCGTTGTCCCACCGTGGCCTATTTTTCTGCTGTCAATAGGACACTGCGTTATATCAAGGGTACTCTTGGCCATGGTCTTCAATTTTTTCCTTGCGACTTTTATCTCACAGCTTACTCATATTCTGATTGAACTGGTGATGCCATGAATAGTCTATGTGTTTTTCTTGGCCCTAATATTGTCTCATGGTTTACTAAGAAGTAGGCTATTGTGGCTCGATCGTCTACTGAAGCCAAATACCGTTCTTTAGCTCAGGCTGCTGCTGATCTTATTTGGCTACAAATGCTCTTAAAGGACTTTCACATCTTTGGTTCATTTATTCCTACGGTGTGGTGTGATAATAAATATGCTATCTCCTTAGTTTCCAATCCAGTTTTTCACGCTCGTAGTAAGCACATAGAGATGGATTATCACTTTGTTTGAGAGAGATTGGCTGCTAAGCAATTATAAATTTGTCATATTTCATCTTAGTTTCAGCTAGCTGATGTTCTTACCAAACCTTTATCAAGTTCTCGATTCCATGATCTTCGGTTCAAACTTATGATTTGTCGAGCTCCCATTAGCTTGCGGGGGGATGTTAGAGATATCAAGGAAAACTCAAAACCAACAGCTATTGGTAACAACATTGAGGAATGCATTAGATAGTTGAAAGTGTAAGTCGATTCATATAATAGTTAGTTTGTTAGTTGTATTAGTTAAGTGACAACTAGCCGTGGATACTGATATATATACATATACTTATATAACAACACTGATTGAACGTCCATTCTGCAAGAAACTAAATAACAGCAATACTCTCTTTCTCTTTCAATATCTTCTATTCTTCCACAAGAGTGTTGCATGGGATATTTTAACCATGTAAGATATTTTTGTCGTTTAGAATTTTGTTTAAAAATGATCTATTTTATTATATAAATAGATATATGTGGGTTTGTATGTAGAGAGTGAGTGGGTGCAATACGGGATATTTTAGTCATGTATGATACTTTTGCCATGTAGGATATTCTTGAAAAAATTAATTTTTTTTATTTTATAGGTATATTCTTCAAAATTTGAACTACAAGTGAACGTCTCTGATGTTAAATGTGTTAATATCTGGTCACACACATGGGGTGTGCATGATGAATATATAAATAATAAAATCCTAGTTGCAATAGAAATTAACAGAAACGATCGGGTAAACTATGCTTGTGACGTGCTTATATGAGGCCATATTGAAAGTGTCATGACTCTCATATGAAATGAGGTCATGTAATGTCAATTAGCGATGTAATCGGCTTGATTCGGTCAGTCGTAAATGCATACATCAAATAGAACCAAAGGGCTTTAGTTTAAAGGTACAAATAATCGAATAGATCAATACTTACTCCACAACTGAGTGAAGAGTGGATTAAGATAAGTAATACTCTGAGAGTCATTACTTGTAAGGACTATATCATCCACGTATACAAAGAGATAGATATGAAGGAATCTGCAATGACAAATGAACAAGAAGGCATCTAATTTGAAAGCCAAATAATCATAGGCCAACAAGCAATCAAATAAACAAGTTAACCACGCACATGGTGCCTGTTTCAGGCCGTAGAGAGACGTTGAAGTTTGTTAACATAGTCAGGGTGGTGGGAATCAACAAAACCCCGAGGTTGAGTCATTCAAATGGGTTCAACAAGGTATCCATTAAGAAAAGTATTGTTAAGATTAAGTTAATGAATTTGCCAACCAAGAGATGTAGCAATGGACAACACAGTACGGATGGCTATCAATTTCACCACAAGACTAAAAGTATCAAAATAGTTAATATGAATTGTTGATGAAAGCCCTTAGCGACAAGACCAACTTTATACCGATAAAAAGTACCATTTAGTTTGTGTCTAATATGGTAAATCCACTTTCACCCAACCACATTTTAAGAAGGGGTTGGTGGTACGAGAGTCCAATTAACGTTTTGAAGAAGGGGAACAATTTCAGTGCTAAAAGCATGTGGCCATTCATGGAATTTGGAGGCAGAAGTATAGCAAATGGGCTCGGTAATATGTGAGGAATTAGAACCAACAGTGGAAGCAATAAGAAAAACATGGGGAATGGTATTTTTCTTGGACTGAAGCCGCATGGGATGTGTACATATTGGATGGTCAACAAGGGTAGTAGAAAGAGAATGCTTCAGTTGATTAAGATCGACAATGAGGTTGATGCCTTGAGCGGAAGATGGGCAAGAGGCAGGTGAGATGGCACGCTAAGAGATGAGTTTGTGGGGAGAGGAAGAATTTGAGATAGGGATAAAGAGGGGGGCACTTGTGGAGAATGAGGTGGATTGGACAAAGGTGAATCATATGAGAGTTGAGTTGAAGGTTGTGACTCACATGTGGACGTAGATAGTCCATAGGGGTCTATTGGTGGTTGGATAGGAGGAAGTGGCAAAAGAGGTGAACGGATAGAGGGATTAGGATAATCCATGGCAAGAGAAAGCAACAGAGTGGGAGAATTTAATTGTCTTGGAAAGAAAGTACGAGATGGAGGTTAGGAAGTGCAGTGGGGCATACAACAGCCCACGGGTGAGGTGTATTTATGCTAGTAGAAGGGGGACTAAGAACTGATAGGCCAAAAAAAGGAATAGTGGCTTCGTCAAACTGAACATGGCGACCAAGATATATGCGATTAGATTGATGACCGAGACAGCGGTAGCCATGGTGAGAAGCACTGCAACCAAGAAAAACACATGGAGCATAACGAAAAGATATTTTTTGTGATTATAAAGACGTAAAAATGGATAACATAGACACCCAAAAACTTTGAGAAAATTATAATCGGGTTTCTTGTGTAAGAGAAATTCAAAAGGGGAGCACCCCCGGAAAACTGTGGAGGGAAGACGATTGATGAGATAAACTGCTATTTCAAAAGCAAAGTGCTAGAATTTATGTGGAACAGAGGCGTGAGTGAGTAAGGCCAATCTAGTTTCCAAAATGTGGCGATTTTGACGTTCAATTTTTTCATTTTGTTTATAAGTGTGGGGATACAAGAAACGCGATGAATGATACCATTTTGTTTGAAAAATGAGCTTAAACAATTATATTCACCACCCCAATCAATTTGGATTTGTTTAATTTGGGTGGAGAACTGGCGTTAAACCATGGACTTAAATTAGATAAAAATTTGATAAACATTAGAATTTAAGAAAATTGAAAAGAACCACAAATATCTTGAATAAACATCAAGAAATAAGACAAAATAACAATGCCCATCAGTTGACATCACAGGAGATAGTCCCAATACATCACTAAAGATAAGTCCTAGAGGTTGGGAACAGACAAACTCTGTTACAGACAATGACAAACGAGATAACTTTCCTAATTGGCACGCATGATAAAGGGTCACATGATTATTTAAAGTATGTGATAATTTATTCTGGTAAAGGACTTGACCACAATTTTATGAGGATGTCTAAGGCGGCAATGCCAACAGATTGAATCAACACGTTCTAATAAAAAGGCTAACAATGGCATTGAGGCTAAAGTAGAAAACTTGTAAAGACCAGATTTTAGTCTCCCCGCAGAATAAGATTTTGTGGGTAACCTGGTCTTTGATAAAAAAATGTGAGGAATGGAATTCAAAGAATCCACCATTATCTTTTGTAAATTGAGAAACAAAAAGGTGAGATTTAGTGAGAGATGGATTATGGAGAATGTTAAATAAATTAAAAGAAGGTGAAGGAGTTTGAAAAGTAGTTTTCCCAATGTGGGAAATGAAAATACCATTATCGTTACCGACACGAAGTTGATCATGGCCATGATAATCATCATGATGGGAAAGAGCAATAAGATCATGAGTGGCGTGCTTAGTAGCGCTAGTATCAAGGAACCATTCAGCAATGGGAGTAGAATTGGCATAAGAGGCAAGATTGGAGAATAGTAGAGTGGCATGATTATAACGTTGATAGCAAAATATGGTAGTGTGATTAATACCATTGCAAATCTGACATTTTTGGCAAGAATCATTTGAATGAAAACGACAATCAACATTATAGAAGTGACTTGACCTAGAATCTAAAGGATGAGAAGTATTTTGGTGACCACGGCCACGCCCACATCCCTGGTGACCACGAGCACGAGAGGATGAAGAGAAGTTTCGCTGAGCAACATTCACTTGTGGTGAAGTCGGGTATTTAGTGACCGAGAGCGATGAAAATTTAGCAGAATGCATGAATTCGTGATTAATAAGAAAACTATGCAGTTTAGAATAAGAGATATGTGACGGATGAATGGAAAGAGATATAACCAAATCCCAAAACGAAGGCATTGATGTACTTGGAGAATTCGAGTGTGAGATGGAGAAGTAAGGGTTGACTGGAGTGTTTTCCAAATAGCATGAGAGGAATCAAGACCAATAACACAAGGAAGACAAGGATGCAATGAGAAAACTCATTAGTAGCTGCTCTTGTGTTACCTAAAAATCAAAACTTGAATTAGGGGTGGTATCACTGCCATGAAGAATAGTAGGAGATAGACAAATATTTGTGCCATCCACAAAGCCAAGAAGTCATTCGTTAAGTAAATTGGGATGGCTAAGTAAATTGGGAACAGTTTGAGTTTTCCAATACAAATAATTTGTATTGGTAAGTTTAAGAGAAAATGATGAAGCCAATTCAACAAGAGACAACACCAAAGTATTATCACACCAGAGAGTGGGAACTGAAGTGGGTATCTGAAAATCTTTGAGCAACATTTGTATCCAGCTCAATTCAGCAGATGCTTGCGCAAGAGCACTATACTCTCAGTAGGGGAGCGTGCCACCGTTAGTTGTTTCTTGGCACACCAAGAAATGAGACTAGGACCAAGTAGGTGTGTTCTAATTCTAAATGCATTACATTTAGTCTACTGATCGAACATATCATTTTATTGTAATTTAATAATCCAAGAATTTGTTAGCTCATTAAGATGTAGCTCAAGAAGCTTTTATCACAGAGATATTGTTGGAAAGTAATTTGAAATTGACGGAGTATCGTTAGCTAGTCTAAAATGGTATAGAAAATTTTCTGTAATGTAGTATGAATTTTCATGTTTCTAGGTTACTGAGTCCATGTCTTCTAGATTTGCTAGGTGTACATGAACTAGCATTATGATTGTATGTAGGGTTTGCAAGTATAAATAGATGTCATGAGAGAAGAGATGCAAAAGCATGAAAACCAAAAACAGAGAAAAAAAAAAAAGAAAGAAGAAGAAGAAGAAGATCGACCAGAAGCTTGAAACCAAGAACATCCTAGCTTGAAGAAGGAATATGAAGATCGACCAGAAGCTTGAGTAAAGAAAATATTGAAGAGTATCTTCAAGAAGACAATATTCAAACCAAGCACATACTTGGAGATTGCCATGAAGATGGTAGTATTCAAAAGCATTGGGAATTCGGAAGACTCTTCGGGATGGAAAAACATTTGCCAACTTCTTCATCACCAAAAATGAGAAAATATATGAAAATTTTAAATTAAAAGGGGATTTTGGAAAAGTAATTTGAAATCTACAATGTATCTTAGAGAGTCGAGAATAAAGTTTTTATAAATGGATTATTTATCTAGGTGATTATTCCATCTGTCCAAAGGAGGATTTCTCTTTCCGTGGGTCCATGAGTAAATTTGAACTAGCATTATGATTAACTCTAGAGTTCCCCACCTGTAAATATGAATAAATGTCATGAGATGAGATGTAAAAGCATGAGAAAAGAAAGAAAAGCCTCGAAGAGAGAGGATTGAAGAGAAATCCCAAAGCAGAGGCTGTAACGTTAGATCCTCCATGAGAAGGTAAGATAAGCACAACAGGGTGAGATTTTTTTTTTTTATAA
Organism: Heliamphora exappendiculata; assembly: GCA_034768845.1. Taxonomy (NCBI): domain Eukaryota; kingdom Viridiplantae; phylum Streptophyta; class Magnoliopsida; order Ericales; family Sarraceniaceae; genus Heliamphora; species Heliamphora exappendiculata. Next base: position 3,816 of record JAOTRH010105616.1, on the reverse strand, counting down.
ATAAAAAATAAAAAAATCATCCAAAACAAAACTATATTTGAGTATATACGTATCACCAACTGTAATATTAGAGCACACAAAAGTTTCAACTGATCTTGCTGAATAGGAGGTCAGGATTTTTCTTTTAACTTTGCCAAAACCGAAATGTAGGAGTTGTCAATATTAAATCTTCACCAATATAAACATACATGGAAGGAAGCTAGTTTTTTATCATACACAGAGGAACTTGCTCAAGAATTGGGTAGAATGTTCTACAACTTAATTTGGTGGATAATAAATGTGGTAACTGAAATTAAATTTTGACTACAACAAGTGAGCTAAGTTCCTTAACAAGAGGAGCTATCAATCAATGTTGCATCTTCCCATACACGGTTATTGTGTTAACCATTGCTGCCATGTATTTGTTGCAGTTCCAAATTGTGTTAACCATTGTTGCTCTGGCGGGAATTGCACTGGGAATTGCATTACTGAGTTTTGGGATTTGGTGAGTTTTGGAATCGCTTTGTTGTTTTAGGTGTTCCGTCGTTATCTTGCTATCCCAATTGGTTGGCCTCTTGTCAGCCATGGGATCTCTTGTACCCTTTTAGGATGTTTGAAGTATCTTTTTGATGGAGTCTTACTTCCTTTAGGTGATATTCATCATTTTTTTATAAAATTTTCCCCCTTAGCCAATCAAAAAAAAAATTGAAGACACTAGAAAGTGAATAAAAAATCTACAGAAGTAGGGAATTGACAAGTTTTAGTTGAACCAGCTCTTATTTGTTTGAATAAATTCCCCAGTGGTTTGTTTAGGAAGTAGTTTGGGTTTGACAGTATGAAATATGAACTGGAATACAGATTCTAATTCTCCATTCAAGAATCTCTCAAATTCTGTATTCTTACTTCTTTCTGCTGATTGGATCCTTAAAAACCTTAATTGAACATTAGATGGATAAGACAACTAGTGGCTTCAAATACCATTCAATGTTGTGTCAATTCATTTTAAAAGCGCGGGCTTGAATGGGAAATTGGATTTATCTTCATGCCCTTTCGTCATTTTAATCTGTGACTACGGAACCTTAACTCAATCAAAACGCACTTTAGGAGAGTAGTGAAGAGGAGATATAATTCAACTTGTTCATTCCAATTCATGAGAAATAGTTACAGTCCATAAGTTACATATATAGGTTCCAGAACCCAAGTACTAGCAATTTAATATACCCATAACTTCTCAAGATAGTCTCATGAACATCTAATTACATATGGGTGTAAATCTATCTATAAATATACAGAAAAACAGTAATATTAAAATCAAGTTTAATAACTAACACCGACTTGGATGAAGCCTAATCGGAGATGGAAGGCACTTAGAAAGTGAATCAAAAGTCTCGAGAAGTAGGGAAGAAGAAGTAGTTTTAGCTAATCAGCTCTGGTATTTGAATATTTCCAACAGTTTATTCTTGTATTCGATCTGTAATATTTATCTGCATACATCTGTATATATAACTATTGGAGATCTATGCCTTGGATGATCCCTAATCTTATCCTATCTATGTCCTTTCACTATACATTTCCTCATACATTTCCTTCTCTATAGTTGCAAATGCAAGAGAGTGAACTCTTATTAATTTAGGTTATAAGTCGCGGTATTGAGATACGTATTGGTATCTGTAGTATGAATATGTATCAATTGATATTATAAAGTATCGTTATTATAAAATATCAACTGATATATTGATAAATATCGATATTAAAATTTTATAATTTTTATGTATTAATCAATACGATAAGTAATGGCTAATATTTAAAATATAAAATTAAGAAACAATTATATATAGGACTAAAACCTGAACAATTGGGATTGTACAGTATCATTACCTTACTGATCTATTTACCCAGTTCTGTTTGGCGGAGGTTCATTTCCTTCTCTTTTGAAACCATACAAGAAATTCATCAACAAGAAATGTGGAAGGTTCCACCAATATTAAGCGAAACACAGCAATCATTGACGAAGCAGTTCACAATACAAAATCCAATTCCACACCAATAGATACACACCTATACACATACATATATATATTACATTTTCCAAAAGGGTAGGAAGAGGATAACCTTTCTCTAATGTCATCTACTCAAAGCACGGAAGAAGACATAGATGATAATATACGTTAGCATAGATTGATATTGTAGGCCTCCCATGGTTTGCCATAAACCTCGAAGTTTGTCAACTGATTCTGCAAACAATCATACATGTGGAGGGTCAGAATTTACCTTCTGTTTGATGCACACAAATGTATATGTACGTGTACTGATATTAGGCTTCTAAATTGCAATATTCATAATGATATTGGTAATACAGTTGTATCAATCAATATCATCAGTTGATATATTAATAAATGTTGATATTGAAGATCTAAAATCTCTATTTACCTAGTTCAATATTTAGATATATGTTTGGATTGTTTAACTGCACTCTGGTTGTCCTTTTTCTCTGAAAATTCAGCATGTTTTTAGAACTTACATCATGAGAAACTCCGATGTGGTGGTTAAAGATCATGGATGAGCACAGGTCTTCAACATCAGCGAGCACATCGAGGTGGGAATTGATGTTGCGGCTTTGGGTGCCGGATTCTTCGCCATTTTCCAACGAACTCCAAGACCCTAATCCGTTCGCGTCTTGATTTGTCAGTTCTGAAGAAAGCAGTTTTGATTCGTCGAACATTTTCTTTTCCCTCGTCCTCTCCCTTGCCCTCGCTCTTGCCTTGTCCCTAGATTCTCTAGCAAGAGGGTGAAATGCGGATTTCCGCAATGCCCTAGTTCTCTTCTCTTTAGCACCGGAGGACGTCGCCGAGGGTTTTATTCCCTTAGCAGCGCCGGCCATCGCCTGCCAATCTCCGTCGACGACAGCGAAGGAGGACTCATAGATTCCAGGCACGACTTCACACTCGGAAGTCGAAGACGCGCTGTTCGCGCCAACTTTGCGGCTGTATTTCTTCCGGGGAAGGGGAAGACCTCGGGTGAGGTCTTCAATGGCGGCTCTGGACTTGATCAGCAACCACTCAACGGTTTTGCTAGCCTTGTCGAAGCCCAACGTGTCTTGCAGGTTGAAGAAGCTCCGGGCAACGTCGAGTGACAACCTCATTCTCCGGTCTCTTGGACCCCTGGCAGTGTTGATCTTGCTGTGCCGATCTTTCTTAGGCAATCTCTTTCTTGGGATCGGCTCGACGATCACCCCTTGGCATTGCTCGTTCAGACCTGCGGTGGTGGTGGCCGCCGCAGGCTCGGGTGCAGTAGCCACGGCGGTTGGAGGCGGCGGCTGGTGGAGGAAAAGGTCTTGGAGGTGTTGGAGAACCACATCATCTTCGTAGGGAAAGTAAGGAGAAGGAAAGTAAAACAAAGAAGGGAGAGGGTCATGATCATCATCTTGGTTGGAGTTAGGGCTGATGATGTCAAAGAGAGAAGAAGTCCTGTAAGGGTTTGTTTGGTCAAGAGTGAGAGAGATGGGGGTGGTGGTGGTGTTGCCATTGATGTTGGAAGGATACATTTAATCTATATGCTTATGTAATAATGCAATTGCACCTCCGCCAAACAGCCCCTAACTTTTTAACGTTAGTGGGGACTGGGACTAGATCTTGAAAAAGAAAGATGAACGCGCCATTCTTCTTTTTGGTTTCACCTCTGCAAGAAGCAACAAAGACTTGAGATAGACTAATTTCCCTGTCAATCTCTCTTCTCTCTTTGTGAATGTATGTGATTTTACACACACACACACACACAGAGTTTAGGATTCCATATATATATATATATATATATATATATATATATATATATATATGA
>JAOTRH010105595.1:0-15641 GCA_034768845.1 Heliamphora exappendiculata | reverse complement strand
CAACCCACACGACCACTACTGGCCCAAACACTCCCAACACGGCCATCACAGACCCACGACGCTCACCCGCGCCAACACAAACCCAACATCAGCCCACGCACTTAACCGTGCATCAACAAGCCGCATCTACCACGCACGTCACCCACGAAGGCGACACTCAAACGTACAACCGAGGCCACGACACAACCCCCGAAACCATCACACAACCAACAGAACACCAAAAGGAATCCACATGTATTTAAATCAAGTAATTCCCATAAATTAATCAGTTGAATACCATAGGACACCAATCGAAAATCAAGGAACCAACCAAAAATCACAAACCAACAGCCCACAGGTTTAGTCAACTGAAACCCACCACTAGTCAATCGAACACCCTACTGGAAAACCACAAAATGCCAAAACACACGGTTCAATCAACTGAACCCCCCAGTTCAGTCGATCGAACCCAAGATCCAGACTTCAGTGGACTGAACCCAGAGGGTCAGTCGACCGAACCACGACGAAAATCATTTCTGAGCTACGGGTTTCCACATCTAAACCCCGATTTGAAGCCTCTGAACTCCAAACCAACATTCGAGAACACCCACATGCCTAGGCCTAACACCGATACCTCAAAAGAAACTCCCGACACCCGATTCCATCCACCAAAATCGCCAAAACAAGGTTTTAAACCCAAAAACCCAACATTAAAACAAATGCAGATCTACAGCAATCTACCTGTTAAAAACACACATGTTTACCCATAGCACCCTTATACAACAGTAGGGCCTAAAATCCTACCCTGGTGAGTTCAAAACTCGATGCCTCGAACCACGTGCAAAACCAAGCTTTGCCAGAATTAAAATCTGACCCGATGGTTACGTAGTCCACAACGCCAAAACCAAGGATCCACTGTTGGATCACTTGAAACCGAGCCTTGGGCCCCCGAGAACTTAGAGAAAAGGCAAAGAGAAAATTAGAAACTTACTGGAGAAGTTTTGAAAATATCTTTATAAAAATATCTAACTCCAGATATTTATAAGCCTCTAAAATATCTTTTTTTGAAATTTTTCGAGAATCGCGCCACAACTGCACGCCTCCAGGAACCTACCCCGCATGCATATCTAAGCCCGATCATGCATCAAAAGCAATAAAACATGCTTGAATAAAAACACGTAACGCACGTCCAAAAATGCCCAAAAAAAACAGGTAAGGGTCTCACAACTCTAACCCCTTAAAAGAATTTTGTCCCCGAAATTCAACTCAAGGTTAAAACAACAAACCGTCGATCGCAACAGACACAAGCACACGAGATGGCAAGCCAAACCATTCCTAGTCGATACACAATCGTAAGAATCCATCCTTCTTCTTAGCAAAAAGAGAAGGAGTTCCCCACGGTGAAGTATTCAGGCATATAAACCCTCTGTCTAGCAACTCTCGAAGCTGTACTTTGAGTTCACGTAACTCAGCAGGTGCAAAACGATAAGACGGTATAGATATGGGAGCAACTCCAGAAACTAGATCAATAGAGAACTCTACCTCCCAGCTCGGTGGCAACTCAAACAGATCATCAGGAAAGACATCTGGATAGTCGTAAACCACCGGAGGTAACTCTCCTTGACTCCCAACTACCTCATCCAACATAAGGGCAAAAAAGAGAAAACCCAGGTTGCCTTGGTTCTGCACAGCGCTAGGCAAAGACATCAAACCCTTATCCCGATCTCCCATAAAGAAAAAACAATCTCCCGCCGGTGTACAAATCGTTACCCTCTGTCGATCGCAATCGATAAAGGCACGATAGGTGGTTTGCCAGTCCATCCCTAGGATGACATCAAACGCCCTCATGTCTAGAATAATGAAGTCGAACTCTAAACAACGACCGGCGACCTCCAACACAAAAGATCTACAGATAAGAGTCAACGTCACACTCCCACTGACTGGGGTCTCCACGCTCAAAGTACTACTCAACCAGTCCATTTCCAGCCCCAAAGTAGTTGCAAAAGCAGATGATATAAATGAATGTGATGCTCCGGTGTCGATAAGAACACTGGCCCGTGATCTATAGACTAGAAAAGTACCTCCGATCATGGAGGTGGTAGCAGCAGCATCGGGTACGACCGGTGCTCTAGATGAACTAGGATCTGTAAGAACATACGCCCTGGCCAATCCACGGCGGCCTTGAACTGCCAACTGTCTACCCGACTGTACTGAAGCACCCCCTTCTACAAACCTGGATGGCTAGCGTCCCTAGACAGATGGAGTAACAGGTGCTCCAACTGTACTCTGCATGCTCCCTCCGCTGGGGCAATTCCTCCGGATGTGCCCTAACTGGCCACACTCAAAACACGCCACTGGCTCTCGCCCCTGCATCTGCGGCTGTGCCTGAACTGGTGCTGGACTCCGGCATTCCGCCGCACGATGCCCTGGCCGTTGGCATCTGTGATAAAGAAGCCCTCTCTGATCTGACCTTCTCGTTGAAACTACGGGAGGTATAGGTGCTGAAGACTGTGGCTGATACGACCCCACTGTATAGGAACTCAGACCAGACGTCCGTCGACGCTTATTCTCCCTACGACCTTGATCTTATGTGCGTCCCCCACCTTGCTGACCCCTACTGTCCCTGTCTATGCGTGTCTCGTTCAGAGTATCCTCCACCTTCATGGCAGTCTCCACTAACTCTATAAAGACCTACATCCTGAACGCTGCCACTCTATCACGAATAGCGGGCCTCAAACCCCTCTCAAACCGTTTTGCACGGAACTCATCAGTTGGCGCAATCTCCTCTACAAACTGAGATAAGCTAGTAAACTCAGCCTCATACTCAATCACAGTCATCGTCCCCTGTGTCAGGAAAAGAAAGTCCTCTCGGTAGCAATCCCTCAAAGTCGCTGGAAAGTATTTCTCCAGAAATACCTTTGTGAATGCCTCCCAAGTGCCTCCCACTGTAGTCTTGGCAAACTTCCACATGTGAGCACTTCCCCTCAGCTGGAAAGCAGTAAATGAAACTCGCAAATCATCCTCCTCAATCTGAAGAGTATCAAAGATCCTGGTAACCAGCTCCAGCCACTTAGTGGCCACCGTGGGGTTGGGAACCCCAGAAAAGGTAGGAGGGTCCAGACGGCGAAACTCACGCATCGCAACCGTCGCCCTCAGCTCAGGTATACTCTCTCTCCCCTAGAGGCCTCAGCCAGCTGCTGGATGGATCCTACCATCTCACCCATCAGGTCTCTATCAACAGGTCCTTGGGGGTCATTAGCATCCCCAATATTTGGGACTGGAACGTCCCTTCGGCCAGAACCACGGCCACGGCCTCGACCATGGCCTCGTCCTTCCTACGTGAACATAATTCTATACAAAGCAACATAACAGGATAAGAATTCATACAACAAGTTATTGCTAACGTAAAATATCTATCATGTATAAGGATGCTAACACATAGCCACTTAAGATCATGTCATCACATCTCACATACCGAGAAGAACCAACAAGAAAGACTCGTCCATCTGGATAACCGACTTAGATTCCTTGCTAGAAATCACGTTCGCAAAATGCGTATCTAACATGGCTCCCAAGTTTGTTAATCCAAATGCCCGAATGTAAGACTTATCAATCATAAGGTCCAACCTCCATGCCCATGTATACACCACAAGCTAAACAGGCTATCATGCTTATGTAAGAAAACTCTTGAACACATGCTATCAAGCACACATACATCGTTACAAGGTGATGTACTCTCTTTTCCATGGCTCTTAGTTGTTCAAACCTAGAGCTCTGATACCAAGTTGTCACGCCCCAAACTCCAAGGTCACGCGAAAGCTCACCCAAACACCGTTTGAGAAAATAAGATTTGTAGTTGGAAAACCATCTACTCAAAAATGTTACAATATTTGGATAAAGATCCCCAAGTTTATCTCTCATAAACAGTAAACATGCAATCTCATACATGAATAAGTATATCACCTCAAGGCGTATAAAACTCGTCTTTTGAAACATGCATCACATGTAAAAGTACATGTCAAAACAGGAAAACTACAGGTAGTCTTCCACCACCACAGGAATCTAGGTCAACTCCTCCTACTCATTTGAAAAGGTTTTATAGCAAAATTCCACACCGTGAGCCGAAGCCCAATAAAAAATAGACAATAAAACTATAAAGCAGGCTATGCAATTATAGGCATACAGGCTCAACCACATGAGTCAAAAAGGTTTTTCATCGAAAACCACAAGTCTCAAAAAGGTTTTATCTCATAAAACTCCACATTTTCCATCCTTCAAAATATGCATATCATCCTAACATATATCATGCCACAGTTAAGAGAAAACTGTAAATAAACAGTAAGCTCTACTCAGGCTAGACAGCCGAGGAGAAAAGATCAAATGTAATCCTATGTACCGACTCTGCCACACAGACAAAGGTAACAACTATAGACTCATGTCCATTATCCTAGTCTTGAACCACTTAACGCCTGCTAGATAATAACAAGTTCTATATGGAGTTACAATAACAACGTCATTCATGGAGGCAACCAACTCTTTACGGATTTTCACGACCGATGAGAAAGTATCCAAACCTCAATTACAGATTTTCACAACCGAATGTACAAAGCACCTACACTGCTTAATTTACGGGGACTAACCCGAAGGTACAAATCACCTACGCTGCATACGTTTCTGGACTTCCACCGAGGAGCAATAGAAGCCCAACTCAACATATCTACTATTACGGTACATCAATGGAAAATATTTAAAAACCAACCGTAGTTTAACTACGAAAACTCACAAAATAGTTTGTACAACACATGTATAAAAGATATCTAATCCATCGACATAGAGATCTAAAATTATTTTCAACAACACGTTTGAAATATGAGATTCAACCTCACGGGTTAGCTCTAAATCTCTAAAAAGACGTTTTTCACCTATTTCACAAAACTCCTCATTTTCAAACCTCATTTTCAAAACTACGGGTACCACGCATCCGAACATGTATACAACTAAGAAAAGGCGTAAAAATTTACTTTTACCCAAAACCAAGATTTACATATAAAAATCACATTTGATGTATTTTTTACCTAATGAAAACACATATAATCACATATATCACCCTTATACCGCAGCAGGGTCTAGAATCCTACCTTGGAGAGTCAAGAACTCGACGTCTTAAAATTGAATAGCGTTAGAACGAGAATTCGACCGGATAAATGCGAAGCCCTCGACCCCGATAGTAAGGATCCACAAAGGATCAAATACAAAACCAAGCCCCAGGCCCTCAAAGCTAGAGAGAAGGCAGAAAAAAGGAAAAACTTGGCTGTTAAGAAATGTTTTTATCAAAAACTCCGCCACTGGAATATTTATAGAAAATGGAAAAATGCACTGTCCAGTCGACCGAACCCCTGAGTTTGGTCGACTGAACCCAAAAAACTCAGTTCAGTCGACTGGGCCAAGCCCTCTAGTTGACTGAACTGTTGGGCAGTGTGTTTTCGACGCTGAAACAAGGTTTTTGGTCCCAACACAAGCCACATAAGCCTCTACCAAATTTCGAAAAGCGTATAACACATTTCTACATGTTGTTCTACAACTTTAAAGCATAACTCATCCATCGAGCCTATTCATATACTGAAAGAAGCACGTCATGCATACAAATTACTCAAAAGAATAAGGTTCCGGATCTCACAAATTCAAACCCTAAGGTTATTATGAATAGTGCTTATAATTACCTGAGCTTTCGAGATTTTTTTTTTAATAATGTTTAACAAATAATAATAAATAAAAATTAATCATTTTGTTGTGGAGTATATAATTCACGGAATTTATTATAATAATAAACCTAAGTAAGTTTAATTTTTAAGTTAAGCTAAAAATTTAAGTTTAAATAATAAGATTATAATAAGTTTTATACTACAGTTAATTTTAAGTTTAATAATAATAATAATAAATAATTTAATAATATAATAGTTTTTTTAGAAGGTGATAATCCCATTAGGAAGAAAATATCTTTTAAAAATAATAATTTTGTTTTTGGAAGACAAACGAATTAAGAAATAAACAAAAATAAAAATTATATTTTAGAATATATCAAATCTTTATTTCTATATATCTTTAGTGCTCTATATATACACATTACCATTAGGGTTGGGTACCTCATGGTAACGTGTATATATATCATCATACATTGTGCCACTCGGAGGAAATTGGGAGAGAAATTCAGCCTGCTTTTTTGCACAGATCAAAAGCTAAACGAAGTCAAATCGTCGTAATGTTTAAGAAGTATACTCTTGGCATCGTATTCTTAATAATCAACGGTTTCGTTTTTCAATCAGTAAGATCTAAACTTACGTTTATTTTATTGATCGTTACAAATAATCTTTGTTTTCGTTCTTCAACCGTTCTTCAGTTTTTTGGATTTGTAGAACTAAGAAAGAATCTAAACCATTCGTCTCAAACCGAAGCCGTCATCGTTGTGCCATCTATTTTTGTCGTTTCGATCAATTTCAAGATTAAGTCTTTCATTTCTTGGGGATTTAGAATATGGTCCATTATTCTCCATCGTTGAGAAGCACCCAATAACAATCCATAAGAAACCAAAACGTTCTGGACATTGGGCTCTGCTTGTTTACTGGTTAATTGTTTTAATTAGCTTATTATTTAATTATTGATTTATCTTCATAAATTTTTATAAATTGATTTAATCAAAAAGTTTAAATATTATAATTAAGTTTTTTAGAAAATAAAATAAAATTTTACGAATAAATTTTTTTTAAATAAAAATGTATTCTTTTTTTATTTAAGTTTTAATTAGCCACTGTATTTTAGTATGCATGATAATTTTTCTGCAATTAAGAGAGTTCCTTTCATTAAAAATAATTAGAAAATTTGAGGATAGAAAAGTGAGCTATTTAAATTAATTAAGAAACGACATAAAATCTATCCAAACGAATCCTTGAGTTTCTGAACTGCAAATACTTGAATATAAAAATGGGGACTTTTAGAGCCTTTTCTCGGAAAATATAAAACACGAAAAGTGACCGGACCATGCCAAATAAGGTGCCAATCAAATTTCAAAATTTTCTCTCGTGACATGATATTTTAAACGTAAATTTAGCCTATTTCAGAAAAATAATAATTTAATACCTTTATTTATTTATTTCTCCCAAACTGTGACACATTTTGTTTGATGATAAGATTATTGTTTATCAATTCGTGAATGTTTAGATATCTCATGTTATTATTGATGATCGCATGTTAAGTTATTGTTTCTCGTTATAGCATGATTCGTAACGCAGGTTGATTATCGATTTTAGTATGATTTTAACTTATGAAAATGTGTTCATTGGAAGGATTGCATAAATAAATTTCGGATGCTAAAAATCATAATTGAGTTAATTACGAGGGGTTAGTTGTATGTCGTGGTTTGTTGTGGTGATGGATATTATCAAGGTGCACCCGCCGTAGGCTGAGTCGGTGTTCTAACCTTGATAATATCCAACAGAGTTAAGTTTTTGATAAGTTACCTGGCAAACACCCGCCGTAGGCTGGGCCGGTGTATATTTTAGGGTAACTTATCAGTCAGACACATATGCATTCTCGGTTGTAATTCTAGGATGATTATTTGACAGAAACTGACCGTGGGCTGGGTCTTGTTATTATTTTAGGATATCATCTGGCTGAAACCATAGAAACTTCTCGTGTATTAGATTTGATGTTGATGATGATGAGGGGGATGTGTTTGGGTAGTGTTCAAGGATAATCCTAGTTGGATTTATTAGTAATTAATTAAATCACGATAAATTTTGATATATCTGTTGTTTATTTGTTGTTACTTGTTGATATGATTACCTATCGATATATGCTTTACTTGTGATGAGTTTACTGAGTTCTTTGAACTCATGGCTTTGTTTTATATTGCCCTGGTGATTCAAACACCAGGTTATGAAGTGCAGGAAGACGTCGTAGAGGAGAACATAGAAGAACAGATAGAACCCTAGTTCATGTGAACCTAGCTACCAGAGTTTTTATTATCAGGATTTTTTTTGTTTTCAGTTATTTTTTTAATTATTTTTTTGCTGCAAGAACAGTGATGCAATAAAATTTTTGGCTTAAATTTTTTTTTTTTGAGAAATATTAGAATAAGATTTTGTCTTTCTGTTGCCTGGTATTTTATTTGTCGCTCTAGATTAATCTAAAATTTTTGGGTCGTCACAGTTGGTATCAGAGCACTAGGTTCAACCCTTACCCACACGATCGTAGATTCAAATTAAATAAGGTTAAACCGTAAAAATTTAATAAGAATTGTTTAAAAGCCTTGGTTTATTTGGTTATATAAATGAATCGAGCGAGAGGCAGACCCCGCCAATACTTGGAACCATGAGAAGATGTAAAACCTGAAGTGTTCGAAGGACAGAGAAAACCGCCACCAGTACCACGAGATGGGGACTTTAATTTTCTACTCCGGACCCTCGTTGATGCAATAAGGAATCCATAGCCTGCACCTGCTCAAGCACAGCGAGTTTGAACCGACAGAATAACTTTGTTTTTTGGTTTTCACCAGCAGCGATCCCCGACGTTCAATGGAGAAACCCGTCCCCAAGGGGCAAAGAACTGAATGAATTAGGTGAAAAAGATGCTAGAAACCATGGCCGTTAGGGATGAAGTGGATCGAGTAGCCCTGGCCACTTATCAGTTAGAGGGAGAGGTTGACCACTAGTGGAATTTGGTAAGAAATTCCCGCCATGTGGCTACCATGCAGCAGTTTGAGGAGTTATTCCTCCAGAAGTAAAATTCTTGGGACATATTATATCCGAAAAAGGAGTATCAGTGGACCTCGCAAAGGTAGAAGCTGTGATAGACTGGAGGCAACCAAAGTCAGTTTTTAAAGTTCGTAATTTTCTGGGGTTGGCAGGCTATTATTGAAGATTTATTCAGAATTTCTCTATATTGGCCCGACCAATGACGAGGTTGACGCAGAAAGGGATCAAGTTTGAATGGAGAGATGTTTGCGAAAAAGCTTTTCAAGAGTTGAAGACGAGATTAACTAGTGCACCCATTCTGATAGTACCCGATAGAAACGTGGGTTATATAGTGTTTTGCAATGCATCTAAGGAAGGTCTTGGCTGTGTTTTGATGTAAACTGGTAATGTTATAGCGTATGGGTCTCGATAACTTAAGCCGCATGAGCAGAATTATTCAACTCACAATCTCGAGTCAGCAACAATAGTTTTTGCATTGAAGATGTGGAGGCACTATCTATATGGAGAAAAGTTTGAACTCTTCACTGATCATAAGAGTCTCAAATATCTGTTTTCACGAAAGAAGCTCAACATGAGACAATGACGTTGGATGGAGTATCTAGGAGATTATGATTTTTGTATCGCAAATCATCCTGGTAAGGCGAATGTGGTGGCTGATGCCTTAAGCAGAAAAATAACAGTAGAATTAGCTTGTCTGTGGAATTCGTTGGAGACCCTCAGTGAGTATGATTTGCAACTGTCAGAAGGAAAGAAGGTATCTGTTTCAGTGTGACAGTGGCAACACTGAGTCTTGTCCAGCTAGTTTTAGAAGCGTAGAGATTTGATCAGGAGGTAGCTTTCATCAAACATCAGATGTCTAATTAGGAGTCAGTTCAGGGATGGGAGCTTCGTGCCGATGGAGGCTTAACATATCAAGGAAATATCTTTATACCTAACGCCGACGGTCTTCGAGATCAAGTATTAAAAGAATTTCACAAGTCGATGTTCATAGTACACCCAGGCGTGACCAAGATGTACTGAGTTTTGAAATGACAATTTTGGTGGGGTGGTATGAAGAGGGATGTGGAAATTTTCATGACCCGTTGTTTGACATGTCAATAAGTCAAGGTAGAGCATCAGAAACCAGGAGGAACTCTACCACCCTTAGAGATACCTTAGTGAAAATGGGAGCGTGTGACATTGGATTTCGTATCAAGACTGCCTAGATCTCGGCAGGTTCATACAGGAATTTGGGTGATTGTCGATCACTTCACAAAGTCAGCGCATTTCCTATCGATCAGGATGACAGATACACTTGAGGCGTTGAGTCAAAAGTATATTCATGAGATCATAAGGCTGCACGGTATACTTGTTTCCATAGTATCTAACCGCGATCCGCGCTTTACATCCAAGTTTTGGCAGGGTCTATAAACAGCTTTAGGGACAGAACTCGATTTTAGTACAGCTTTTCACCCGCAGTAAGACGGACAGTCAGAGAGGACTTTTCAGACACTAAAAGATATGCTTAGAGCTTGTGCTATTGATTTTCACGAAAGTTGGGAGAGGTGCTTACCGCTGGTGGAGTTTGCGTGCAACAACAGTTATCAGGCTAGTATTGATATGGCACCGTACAAGACCTTATACGGGAGACCGTGTCGGTCACCTATCTGTTGGACCGAGGCAGGAGAGACAAGTTTTTCTAGGGCCTGATCTTGTGATGGAAACGACAGAGAAGGTTAAGCTGATTCATCAACACCTTCTCACAGCACAAAGTCGGCAAAAGAGTTATGCTGATCGGAGGCGCCGACCGTTAGAGTTTGAAGTTGGAGATCATGTTTTTCTAAAGTTCTAACCGCGCCGTGGTATTATTCAGTTTGGGAAGAAAGGAAAATTATCTCCCCATTTCATTGGACCGTTCGAGATTCTACAAAAAATTGGAGCCGTGGCTTATCATTTAGCCCTACCCCCGTAGTTTGAAAGTGTTCACAATGTCATTCATGTATCAATGCTACGAAAGTACGAGCCTGACTCTACACACGTTTTGAGCTGGAAGGAGAATAGCTTGGATCAGAATGCGACATTCGAGGATAGGGCAGTGAGAATCCTTGACCGTCGAGAAAAAGTTCTACGAGGCAAGACGATTCTGTTAGTACGCGTTCTATGGCAGCATTGAGGTGTTGAAAAATCAACATGGGAATGTGATGATACCATGCAAGTGACCTACTCGCACCTTTTTGCCGTGTGAATTTCGTAGACGAAATTCTTTTGAATGGGGTAGATTGTAACGATCCGAGTTTTTGAGATTTTTCTTTTCAATAATGTTTAACAAATAATAATAAATAGAAATTAAATATTTTGTTGTGGAGTATATAATTCATAGAATTTATTATAATAATAAACCTAAGTAAGTTTAATTTTTAAGTTAAGCTAAAAATTTAAGTTTAAATAATAAAATTATAATAAGTTTTATACTAAAGTTAAGTTTAAGTTTAATAATAATAATAATAATAAATAATTTAATAATATAATAGTTTTTTTAGAAGGTAATAATCTCATTAGGAATGAAATATCTTTTAAAAGATAATAATTTTATTTTGGGAAGGCAAACGAATTAAGAAATAAATAAAAATAATTATTATATTTTAGAATCTATAAAATCTTTATTTCTATATATCTTTAGCTCTCTATATATACACGTTACCATTAGGGGTGGGGGTACCTAATGGTCTGCCGCTTGGAAGGTTAGGAAAAAAAGAAATATATATGATCATACAGTGCGCCGCTAGGAGGAAATCGGGAGAGAAATTCAGCCTGCTTTTTCGCACAGATCAAGAGCCAAACGAAGTCGGATTGTCGTAATTTTTAAGAAGTATACACCTGACATCGTATTCTTGATAATCAACGGTTTCGTTTTTCAATCAGTAAGATTTACACCTATGTTTATTTTGTTGATCGTTACAAATAATTTTTATTCTCGTTCTTCAACCGTTCTTCATTTTTCTGAATTTGTAAAACTAAGAAAGAGTCTAAACCATTCGTCTTGAACCGAAGCCGTCATCGTTGTGCCATCTATTTTTGTGATTTCAATCAATTTCAAGGTTAAGTCTTTGATTTCTTGATGATGTAGAATATGGTTCATTATTCTCCATAATTGAGAAGCACCCAATAACTATCTATAAGAAATCAAAACGTTATGGACATTGGGCTCGGCTTGTTTACTGGTTAATTGTTTTAATTAGTTTATGGTTTAATTACTGATTTATCTTTATAAATTTTTATAAATTGATTTAATCAAAAATTTTAAATATTATAATTAAGTTTTTTAGAAAATAAAATAAAATTTTACGAATAAATTTTTTTTAAATAAAAATGTATTCTTTCTCTTTTTTTTTTTAATTTAAGTTTCAATTAGCTACTGTATATTAGTATGTATGATAATTATTCTGTAATTAAGAGAGTTCTTTTCATTAAAAATAAGTAGAAAATCAGAGGATAAAAAAGTGAGCCATTTAAATTAATTAAAAAATAAAATAAAATCTATCCAAATGAATCCTGGAGTTTCTGAACAACAGATATTTATAATACAAAAACGGGGACTTTTGGAGATTTTTCTGGAAAAACATAAAACACGAAAAGTGACCGGAACATGCCAAATAAGGTGCCAATCAAATTTCAAAATTTTCTCTCGTGAAATGATATTTTAAAAGTAAATGAAGTCTATTTCTAAAAAATAATAATTTAATACCTTTATTTATTTATTTCTCTCGAACTCTGACACATTTTGTTTGATTATAAGATTATTATTTATCAATTCGTGCATGTTTAGATATCTCATGTTATTATTGATGATCGCATGTTAAGTTGTCGTTTCTCATTATAGCATGATTCGTAACGCAGGTTGATTATCGATTTTAGCATGATTTTAACTTATGAGAATGTGTTCATTGGAAGGGTTGCATAAATAAATTTCACATGCTAAAAATCGTAACGGGAACGAGGGGTTAGTTGTATGTCGTAGTTTGTTGTGGTGATGGATATTATCAAGGTACACCCGCCGTAGGCTGGACCAGTGTTCTAACCTTGGTAATATCCAACGGAGTTAGATTTTTGATAAGTTACCTGGCAAACACTCGTCGTAGGCTGGGCCGGCGTATATTTTAGGGTAACTTATCAGGCAGACACAGATGTGTTCTCGGTTGTAATTCTATGATGATTATCTGACAGAAACTGACCGTAGGCTGGGTCTTGTTATTAATCTAGGATATCATTTGGCTAGAACCGTAAAAACTTGTCGTCTATTAGATTTGATGTTGATGATGATGAGGAGGATGTGTTTGGGTAGTGTTATAGGATAATCCTAGTTTGAGTTATTAGTAATTAATTAAATCACTATGCATTTTGATATATCAATTGTTTATGTCTTGCTACTTGTTGATGTGATTAGCTATCGATATATGCTTTACTTGTGATGAGTTTACTGAGTTCTTTGAACTCATGACTTCGTTTTATGTTGCCCTGGTGATTCAAACACCAGGTTATGAAGTGCAGAATGACGTCGTAGAGGAGAACATAGAAGAACAAATAGAGCCCTGATTCATGTGAACCAAGCCACCAGAGTCTTTATTATCAGTATTTTTTTTTGTTTTTAGTTATTTTTTTCAATTATTTTTTTGCTGCAAGAACAACGATGTAATAAAATTTTTGACTTAATTTTTATTTTTTTGAGAAATATCAGAATAAGATTTTGCCTTTCTGTTGCCTAATATTTTATTTGTCGCTCTAGATGAATTCAAAATTTTTAGGTCGTCATAGTGCTTATCCTTTTAATCGTTAAATAATTGTTAATTTGCGTATATTTCATATGCGTTGTTTTGATTCATTAAAGAGTACGATCTTATATACGTCTATATTCTCGGTGAGTTTGATAGCGGTAGTATTTATATGAAAAATATTAATTATTGATGAAATTCACATCCCGAAAGATCAGAATTGATGATACCCCCTTAAGGATATTTATAAGTTTTGACCGAGCCAAACCCTACAGGTGGATTTGATTATCCAGCGGTCAAATTAGTTAAGCGGAATGGCTTAAGAAATATCAAGATACCCATTAAATTAAATTGTCAGTAACTAAATTTAATTGGTGGGTATCGGGAATCTTAACGTAGGGAGAAATGGTAAGAATTTAATAACATGAGCTCAATGCTAGATGGTCTTAAGATTATGGATCAGAGTACAATTATAGTTCTTTAGTGGTGTGAACTGTAATTCAGTATTTTATAAAAATTGCAGAAACCACTGCTAATTTTCTATAATTGCAGAAATCGCTGATAGGTATATGCGTTCTACTAGAAGTCTTACCCATAATTATTCTCCTGGTACCTGCTGTATCCCTATATATATGCAAGTAAGCTGAACCGATTTTATAACATAACTTGTCTTTCAAGACTAAAGCTATTTGGGTTCTACCGGTACGAGTTCTCGATAGTCCGTAGCCCACACTGCATTCAAGAATCGCATAAGAAAATACAGTAAAAAATCTGATAGGTGCTTCAACTCATAATCAAATCGTAGTTGAAGAATCGACCGGTAAAAAAGTATCCTTCTAAATTAACTTTGGTTGCACGGGTTTTATTTTTGATCGTTCGATGACAAAAGTTTTATTTGGAGCCCGTTTTGGCATTTGTCCGTCCAGTTAATTTTTACTGAAGATCGTTTACAAAAATAATGATATTGGCAGTTTTACCTCCAACAATTGGTATCAGAACCGTTTTATTTTTTATTTATGGTTATCGAGATCAGGTAGTTTTAGAACTATTGCTAACTTTCTTTTGCATATATTTTTATCTCGATTTTATGATCATCATTTATTTTTCATATTTGATTGAATGGTTTAAATGAATTATAATTATTTTTTAAACCACGAGAGTTAATCATGATAAATTGATTATGAACTCTACATAGGTATGGATCAATGTAAAAATTATTATTTTTTAATTTTTAATTTTTTTATTTTATATAATCAAAATATAATAAAAAAAATTAAAGAAGAACCAAGAACACTATTTCCGTGGTTTTTTCGAAACACTGCAGCGGTTTCCAACCAAAACAGCGAGTGGCGCTGTTTTCAAAAATTGTCCAACATCGCACAACAGGAGTGAAAAGCTGCCAAACGCTGCCAAGGCAGCGCAATTCTAGGTTGTTTCAGTTGGCCGTGGTTTTTCAAACAAAACACATCGGCGTAATTATCCATCCAACAACAGAGGTTACCAATGCAGTAGGGTTCAGCAGGGTTTTCACAACCACAGCAGCAATTTCAAACGAGGCAGTGTTTTTTTTTTAAAACACTGCAGCACCAAATGCAGCCTAAAGACTGCGGCGACTTTGAAATCCAAAAACGCAGCAATCTGTTTGGCGGCGCAAGACAGCAGAAATTTCCAACGAAATAGTGATTTCAGAACATCAGAGCACTGGACAAACAGCAAGCGGCAGAATTTCAGCGGCGAAAATTCCGAAATAGTTTCGGTGCAAATTCCAAACACTGTGACGCAATTCCGAAACAATTGGTGCTTGTGTGGTGGCTGGACGCGGTGTGTGTGCGGTGGCCAGCGTGGAGCTGGTGGCTTGGAACTATTTTGGCTCGATTTTTCTGATATACATTGATTGAGAAATATTATATATATATATCACTACAATCCTGATGCAATTGAGATACGAAAAATTTATACAAATTGAATCATTGTAACTTATTTTCAAAATAGGATATTAAAACTCTTTAGAGTTTTAGGCGAATTATAAAATCGGAATATATTTATTATATCTTGTATTTTATTTTATTTTTATATTAATTGCATGAATGATAAATATTAGTTTTATTTATCCTGTTAATTTAATTAATTTAAAATTTCAGTTTTAATTAAAATATTTTGTAAT
>JAOTRH010105584.1:3424-15642 GCA_034768845.1 Heliamphora exappendiculata | reverse complement strand
CAATCAGGGCCAAATAAAGCTGTTTGTTTAAAGCTTATATCGAGGGTTTTGGGGGGAGTTTCTCCCAAATAGCTTACTTTCATCTTTTCTAAAGCTTTTTCCTTTATATATTTGTCTTCATTTTTTTTTACTTTTTATATTCTTCAATCAGAAAGTGATAAAGTAAGACCACGAAGTTAAAAAAAAAATTAGAAAAGGAAAAAATAAGCTATTTTTAGTTTTGAAAACATCTTATTTCTCAGTTGGAAAACATCTTATTTCCATCTTATCCAAAAAAAATAAATAAAGCTTTTTAAATTTGTTGTGACCAGATGATCGAAATAGTAAAAAAAGATTGTACACAAATATGAAAAAATCTAGAAAAGATAAAAATAAGTTATTTGGTATCGCCCAAACCAGGATTGATTGGTGATTTAATTGTTTTTTAGATTGTTTTAGCCAAAAAGTTAGAAGGATAACATAGTTCGGTTGGTAAATAAGTAAAAAATTTAGAAAGCTAAAAACTTAAATCACAGCACTAATTTTTTAAAATGTTCTATTTAAATTCTCACCTTATTTTGAAAGACAATAATATTCATGTTTGGTAACTTATTTA
Organism: Heliamphora exappendiculata; assembly: GCA_034768845.1. Taxonomy (NCBI): domain Eukaryota; kingdom Viridiplantae; phylum Streptophyta; class Magnoliopsida; order Ericales; family Sarraceniaceae; genus Heliamphora; species Heliamphora exappendiculata. The sequence goes on along the minus strand of JAOTRH010105584.1, from coordinate 15,047 downwards.
TTACTAATCTTAGTTATGTATAATCGTTATAATTAATTATATAAAAGAGTAATATTGTATAATTGGAATAAAAAGTAAAATGGCTAACTTTTTATTTAAACAATCCGTTTTAAAGAACCTAGCTAAAAAGCTAATGTACTAAATAATTTACTTTCGATCAAAACTAACTTTTTAGTGCTCGTTTGGCAACTCTAGTTTTTTGATTTTTTAGTTAAAAATATAAAAAGAAAAATCACTTTTTGCATTTTTAGCTTGAATAGAAAATTTTATTCAAATTTCAACCACTTTTAAAATACAATAATACTCATCATTCACAATTTATTTACTACCACTATTAATTACATATAATTGTTACTAACAAGTATATAGAAGTGTAAAAATTTTTAATTTGAACAAAAATAAAAAATTAACTTTTTATCTAAATAATTAACTTTAAAAAAGTTAGTTTAAAAGTTTAAGTTATCAAACAAGTTATTTTGAACCAAATTTAACTTTTTGACTAAAAATGTAAAAAAATAAAAAAATATATTTTTTAAATTAATTGTCAATCGATCCCTTGGTAAACGCAATAAGGCTGAAAAGACTGGCATTTCGTAAGCTAGTGGCCAATGAGACTCATCTGGCAATTCAACTTTTTCTTGACTGTGAACTTCCATTTCCATCATTGTTAAGGCATCCAAATGTACAACCACGTTAGTGCTTCATACACAGAAGCAGCAACAGTTCGATTTGCATTTAAGTAGTATAGAGAAACGCCGTTGCTTAACCATATGAAATTCTAAATTCGGATGTTATCATCAATTCAATTCCCGTTTGCGTATTTTCTTTTTCTTGTCAATAAGTAAGATCTCTTTATTTGTATTACTTAGATGCCTCATATATTTCTCAAAACTTATTCGAATTGGTGGGATTTGGTATGATACTTCCTAGATCGATGGTATCAATGAGATTGATATTCAAATATTTCTTCTCATAACGTATTGATTTTACCCAATAAGTTGGACTACCACTCAATAGCATGTTGCTGTCAGAAGCAGAACAGTGTATTTCTTTTAGAGAATATCTTAAGTGTTCTAGAGCAACTAGAAAGAGACTTTTTAACTAGAAAGAATTTGGTTCAAATGTAAGATATCTATTCAGAAGTTTTAGCATCTTAATCATAAATGATAAAATTATCAAAGATTTGATCTGTTCGCAACTCTGTCTCTAACTCGCCCATGTTTGGATGATGGGAACTATTATGAGAAGGTATAAGATGTGATTGCTAGGTATTAAATTACTAGTAATCTAATACATGGAGTAATTAAATTTACTCGTTTTTATTAATTCAAGAACCTTATCTCGTAGATTGTTTTTTGTCCATAGTTAATTAGAGTTGAACATTTGGTTTTCTTCTTGATTGATCTTAGAATCTAATAATATTATCATGGTAAATGACTTTTACCAAAATTGTGGATGCAGCCAAAGCAAATGAGATAAGAGGTTTACTAGAGTTAGAGTAGCCAATGGGCGTGGAAAATACTTAGGAGTACCTTGTTTGGTAGGGAAATCTAAAAGGGAACTTTTTAACCGTATTAAAGATAAGAAATGGCAAAGGGTACATGAATGGAAGGAGAAACTGCAATCCCAAGCTGGCAAAGAGATCCTCATTAAAGCCATTGCTCAGGCTATACCATGCTATACTCATTTAAGCTTCCAATGATCTTAAATAAGGAGATCACAAATTTCTAGTGGGGTGAATCAGATGGAGGCAGAAAATCTATTGAAAAAGCTGGGTTAAGATGTGTGCGAGTAAGGAAGAGGGGGGCATTGGGTTCACGGATATGGAGGCTTTTAACTTGGCTCTATTAGCGAAACGAGGGGGGCATTGGGTTAAGGGATATTGAGGCTTTTAACTTGGCTCTACTAGTGAAACAAGTGTGGCGGCATGTGCAAAACCCATCATCCCTATTGGCTAAAGTACATAAGGCTCATTACTACCCACTACTACTTTTTCTTGAAGCGAAGTTAGGAAGCAATCCCTAATACACGTGGCGGAGTATATGGGACAGCAGCAAGATTCTTCATGCGGAGTTGAGATGGAGAGTGGAGAGTGGAGAGTGGAGAGTGTCGGCAACAGTGGGGTAACCTCCAGACATGGGGAGATTACTGGATTCCATGTGGGTCGTCGTCTTCTTCGGTGGTTAGCCCCAAGGTACAGGCATGGGAAAGAAGGATTTGTGATTTAATTGGCCCTTTTACAAAACAATGAAACGCTGAGCTGATTAGAGGATGTTTCTACCATTTGAGGCCGAGGAGATATGCCAAATCCCTCTCAGCACCAGACTATCGGAGGATAAGATGGATAAGATGGTTTGGAAATACTCAGATGCAAGGAATCTCTGCCGTTAGGTCAACCTATCATGTTGCGAGAAGGACTGAAAGTAGTAATGGAGAATCATCAAACAATGAAGTTCTATATAAGTTCTGAACCAGATTATGGGGAGCAAGGATTCCGAACAAGGTTAAGGTTTTGCATAGAGAGCCTGCCCCTCAAATATTACTGTTAAGGTGGCGCTGCTAAAGAAGAAGATTATACAAACCCAATGTGTGAAGCTTACAAAAAATGAGGTAGAAAAAGGTGTACACTGTCCATGGCAGGGATGGCTATTTCCACCGCCTCGTTCCCGTCCCGTTTTGTACGAATTTTTTTCGCTCCAATAACAATTGGGGTAGGGATGATATTTACCTTACCTATCCCGTTTTTCTCTCACTTTATTCCCGATTACATAAAATAAATATTTTTTAAAAATATTAATACATGTATAAAATATATATTTTATAAATATAATAAGTTCAAAATACTAAAATATTATATTTATCTCTATTTTTTTTATTTTTTACATTTTGTATTTTAGTTATATTGATTGATCAATTATTATTTATAATTTTTATTAATACCACTCTTTTAAATTTTAAAAATTATTTTTGAAATATTTTTGTTCCCATCTAGCTTTTCGCTACTTTTTCAATGTTTTTCTTCGTTCCCGTTGGTCATTAATTTAATAAAATAATTTGATCAACCTTATATTTTGTAAAAAATGTAAAAAGGTTCGGCGTGACCCCAAAAAAATACTAGGGGTCCCTTGTTGGCATGGAGCAGTGGGACGAGTAATTATTAGGTAATTTGCGAGCATTATATCATATTTCTTTTTTGTTTTTATTTAATAATATAAGAAAAATATTGTAAACGATATAATATTGACACATTTATTGGCTACATAAAAGTTCAGAGTAATTCATTTAATATGTATTAAATATATATTTATTTATAAAAAATAACACGTGACATTATTTATATAATATTTTATAATATTTTATAAGTATCTTATAATTTACTTAATGAGACCTAGTTATGAATAAGCGGACGTACCATTTCGAAGCAAATTAATACTTTAATTACTTAATTTAATAATATTTAAAATATTGGTCGGTACTAATTGCACCAAACAAAACTGACTTGTACCGTATGTTACTAGATAATATTGGGTACGCACACGTAAATAATTAATATTTTTTTTAAAATTCTTTATTTTTGTTTTTTGTTTTTTGTTTTATTTTTTATTTTTATATTTTAATTCAAACTTTAAATATAGCATAAAAAAAGTTCTACAATTTTAATTTATTATAAAAAATATTAAATATTAAATTTATATCACTTTTAAGATAGCTATTTTATTATAAATAATGAAACTAAAAATTAAGCTTTGATAGGCAATCTTGGCGTTTTGGTTTTTTTTGCTAAAATGGTTAAAAAGTTAAAGTTGTCTGTTTGGCAAAAAAATAAAAAAATTAACAAATTAAATCAAAACGCAAGCTCTCATAATATTCTATTTAAATTTTCACAACTTTTAAAATATAATAATATCTTTCACATCCATTTGTTGTTTTCCTTAAAATAAAGTCACGTGAATTTTGAATTACCAAAAATACTCTTAGATACTTTTTGTTTTTACCAAAATATTTATTAAAATTTTTCTCTTCACTTAATTTTAAAATTATAATTACTCTTAATTTAAAAACTAAACTATTTACTATTTAATTTTTAAAAATTATTTTAATTCTTGAATATACACTTGCATATGCATGTGTATGCCAACCGCTAATTAGTAATTAATGCATTGATGGTGTTGAGGTCTTGTACTAAGTCCCATTTTAGCAATTAAGTTTTTTAGTTAAAAATGCAAAAAAAAATTGATTTATTTGAAAAAAAAATTAAAAATTAAAAGGCTAAAAAAGTTAAATAAAAACACTAATTGATAAAATATTATATTTAAACTTTTACCATTTTGAGAGTGTTTGGCATTATTAAAACTAGTAACTTTTAAATTGTAACTTGTAATAGAAGTTGTGAGTGTATGGTAAATATATTAACTTGTAGTTAAAATATAAAAATAATAATTATAACTTGTAACAGAAGTTATAAGTGTTTGGAGAAATTATAACTTATTAAGAAATTAATAGTAAAAAACTAAAAGATGATAGGGAAAATTTTGCCAAATACCTCATTTGTATCCAAACATCCAATATACTTTAAACAAAATTTAACTTTTTGTCTAAAAATATAAAAAAAGTTAACTTTTAAACTAGTTGGCAATTGAGCGTAAGAAAAAAGACTCGAGTGAACTATTTATACATACATAACTGTAATTTATATTGTATGAATCACTTGTTGTCTCTCAACTACCTAACAAAGATTAGTTATTACTTTATACTATAAAAATAAAAATATTATGTAAAATTACTACATAGCACTCTAAATATACCGAATAATTACCGGTGTGACCATTTAAGCTTATGAGCTGGCAAAAAGTAAAAAGTAATTATTGGCTACCCTATGAGGCGTGATTATGTAATTCTACAATTTTTTTCATAAGCTACATTATTATAAGTTTGTGTGTTGGGGAAGAAAAATTCCTTTCGAACAAGATCTATCAAGATTCATCAGCCATTATCTCATCATCCTATTTTGACAGGAATGGGACATTGACAGAACAACTCTCTCTCTCTCTCTCTATCTATATATATATATATATATATATACATATATGCCTTCTATATAGAGACCCATCTCTCACATGAGGGAGAGAAACATGAGATTTTCAATATATAATTATTTTTTAAATTAGAGTTAGTTTGAGCGTCAAAATCTCTTTTTTCTATCGCTGATTGAGAGTTTATTTTGCAAAAATAAGATGAATAGAGCATTTGGAAGTTTGTAATTATCTTTCTCGTCAAATATTTTTGTTCAACCTAACAAAATAAATATAATTTATAAATTATTTTGATACAATTTGTTAATTTAAAAATAGAGCTATGTGATTGTGACTCCTAAGAGCGTACGGCATTACATGCTTGTGTGATTCTAAAAAATTTGCATATTATGTTGTGCTGTCCCTATGATACTGAATATTTTTTCAAATTTTTTATTTTGAAAATAATATAATTTTTTAATTTAATATATTATAAGTTAAATTTTATAAAATACATTTAATAATTTTTAATGTATTATAATAAGAAATATATAATATTAAAATAAAAATATATAAATTCTTAATACAAGTAATAATTTGACACTTTAGAGTCCAATTGACAACTAACTTAAAAGTTAATTTTTTTAATTTTTTAATTTTTTACTAAAAATTAAATTTGATTCAAAGTCGATTGTTTGATAACTTAGTTTTTAAATTAATTTTTTTGAATTTAGTAGTTTGGGTTAAAAGTTAATTTTTTTATTTTTTGTTCAAATTGAATAATTTTAACCTTTTATATAGTTGATATTAACAATTATATGTAGTTGATAGTGGTAATAAATAAGTAATAAATAAGATGTATTATTATATTTTAAAAGTAATTGTAGTTAAAATAGAATATTTTAAGAGTTAAAGGTTTCCATTTGATTTTTTTAGTTTTTAATTTTTTTACTTTTTTTGCCAAATAAATTTTATTTATTTATTTTTACATTTTTAACAAAATAAATAAATTAAAATTACCAAAAGAGCGCTTTATCTCTCCCTTGCTGGCATGGCCACCAACAGCCCTTTTGGGGGGCGGCCGCGGCATACCAACAAATTACACGAGTCACGTGACCCTCTTCAACTATCACATGCCCTCAACGTGTCACAGTTTAATGCCACGTGCAGTGCACAGTAGGCATGCTCCACACAGCGACCCACTTCAAATATCACGTGCACTCCACGTCACTTTAGGGGTAATTATTCAGTGATCTCGAAACATTACCTACGCGTTACTTTTATCTAGTCATATAGCAAAAAATTATTTTTAGTAAAATAATAGTAATTTATTTTTATTTTGTAAGTAAGAGACAAATAATGCTCCACTTAATGTGTATTGATAAGTGTTAAAAAAAATAAAATAATAAGAAGCCGTATCCAACTAGATAGGCGAGCACATTTATTTATATTAAAAAGAAAAAATACCATAACAATCATGTAACCACACACACACAATAATAATAATAATAATAATAATAATAATAAGCTACTACTAACACCCCCTTAAACTAGAGTATATATATTAATCATGGCTAGCTTGTTACATAAATATAAGACACGTGGACCAGATAACTCCTTGGTGAAAGTATCTGCTACCTATTCGCCAGTAGAAATAGAGCCAAAGTTGTTTGATCCCCACGGATAAAATGGCAATCAACTTCGATATGCTTCGTCCTCTCATGAAAAATGAGATTTGTGACAATATAGATAGCAGATGTATTATCAACCCAAAGTCTGATCGATCCTCTAAGAGGGAAGTATAATTCGGTCAAAATCTGCTAAAACTACATAATTTCGACAGTAGCTAGAGCCATAGCCCGGTATTCAATCTCAGCACTAGACCTGGATACCACAATCTGCTTCTTGTTCTTTTAGGAAACCAAATTGCCACCAACAAATATAGAGTAACCAGATGTTGATCTCCTGTCAAAAGTATATCCAGCCCAATCTGCGTTAGAGTAGCTTTTCATGCCCATATGGCCATGATCAGAAAACTGGATGCCGTTTCTCGAGTTTTTGTGTAAGTACCGAATGATGCGTAACACCGCTTGCCAATGAGGAACGCAGGGATCAGACAAAAACTGGCTGACTACACTAACTGCATAAGCAATATCTGGACGAGTCATCGTAGTAAGGTAATTCAGTTGTCTCACTATACGGCGATACTGGTCAGGATCAGAAAGAGACACTCATTCCTTCGGTTCTAGTTTGACATTAGTCTCCATAGGTGAGTCCACTCTTTTAGTATTCATATATCCTGCATGCTCTAGAATGTCAAGAACATACTTTCGTTGAAAAATGAGCACACCTTTTTTATTCTGAATTACTTCAATACCCAAGAAATACTGAAGTTCACCAAGATCTTTCGTCCGAAACTTAGTGCCCAGGAATGTTTTAAGCTCAGCAATCCCTCCATTATCACTACCAGTAATAACAATGTCATCCACATAGACGACGAGTAATATCCATCCAGCTGAGGTATGACGAAAGAATACAGTATGTTATTTGCTGATTATTGAAGACCAAACTCTTGTACTACATAACTGAAACGATCAAACTATCCCTGTGAGACAGTTCAAACCATATAAGGAGCGTTTCAATCGACATACTTGATTAGGGGACCCCCCATGAGCAACAAAGCTGGGTGATTGCTCCATATAAACCTCTTTCTCAAAATCACTATAAAGGAAGGCATTCTTCACATCGAGTTGATGTAAGGGCCACTGATGGGATGCTGCCAGTGATAAGAACAGACGAAAAGAGGGCATCTTCGCAACAGGAGAAAATGTATCAAAGTAGTCAAGACCACAAGTCTGAGCATAGCCCTTAGCCACTAGCCGAGCCTTAAGGCACTCAAGAGTACCACGAGAATGAAGTTTGACTGCATAGACCCACTTACAGCCGATCGTAGTCTTTCAAGGAGGAAGACTTACCAGGTCCCATGTATTATTAGTCTCAAGAGCATTCATTTCCTCAATCATAGTCTGACGCTAACCTGGATGAGAAAAAGCATCTACAACAGAGCAAGGTAAATGATGCTGATCAAGGGTAGTAATACCCTTCTAGACAGCAGCAGATAAACCACGATAGGATGTAGTATATAAGGGATGATTTCTACAACTACAATAAGATTTGCGTAAAGCAATAGATGGGTTACTTACCTAATCAGAGGTTGGATCCGACTGAGTAGATACTGACTCGAGTAGAAGAGAGGTGGTGGAGCCTGATGATACTAAGGAGTCGGAGGATGAGGAAAGGATAGGTGCCTCAGAGGCAGCATGTGAAGACTCCTCGGGAAGATCAACCAGAGGACTAGCCACGGGAGAAGATGCTACTGGTAAATCATGGGAGGATTGATACAGCAGAATTTGATCTAAACCATCATTCACACAGAAGACAGGTGTAGTGATCGAGCCATAGAATGGAGTAGATTCAACAAACACCACATCTCGAAAAATAATAAATCATCGCAAGTCATGACTATAACACCGATGTCATTTTTGAGTTTTAGGATATCCCATGAAGGTACGCTTTAGTGCGCAAGCATCCAACTTCGTCACATGTAGCCTGGTATCTCTTACATAGCAAATACACCCAAAGATCTTAAGTGGTAAGGAGAAAGAAATATGCTGAGGCAGTAACACTGACAAGGGTGTAACACCATGTAGGACAGAGGAAGGAAATCGATTAATCAAATGACAAGCAATCATCACGTTTCACCCCAGAATACTTTGGGAACCCGCATCTGAAACATCAAGTCACATGCAGTTTTCAGGAGATGTCTATTCTTTCTCTCAGCCACCCCATTTTGCTGAGGTGTGTCAGGACATGATGTCTGGTGAATAATTTCATATGTACGCAAGTATGAACCCAACAAGCCATCAACGTACTCACCTACATTATCACTACGATGGATTTTCATAGTTATGCCAAATTGAGTGTGGACTTCATTATAAAAGATAATAAACACAGTAGGTAATTCAGACCACTTTTTCATAAGATAAAGATAAGTAATGCGAGAATAGTCATCAACAAAAATCACAAAATATCGAAAACCAAATAAAGAAGTGATAAGACACAGGCCCCAGATATCTGAGTGGACTAAAGAGAAAGGACTCATGATTCTGTTATCTTTCCTGGACACATACGGCACACGTGGGTGCTTAACAAATTTACACGACTCATATTCTAATTAAGTAACCTGACTGAAACTGGGACATAGTTTCTTCAAATTTGGTAAGAAGGGATGACCCAGCTGACAGTGTATATCCAATATTTGAGATGATCGCTCGAAGCATGCAACATCCAAAGTCTCATCCAGCACATACAGGCCACCTACCACCCGTCCTCTACTGATAGTATTCCTCGAAATTAGATCCTGAAAAACGCAATGATCATGAAAGAAAATTACTGAACAATTCAGGTCCCTGGTAATACAACTCACAGATAGTAAGTTAAACAGATTAGTAAAAGTATGTAAAATATCAGAGAGTGTAATAGATGGAGATAGAGTAGCTACTCCATGCCCTTTCACCTCTAAAGTTCCTCCATTGGCAACAATCACCCCACTGTGTTCAGAGGTCAACTGATAAGATGAAAAAGTACCTGTGGAGTGGGTCATATGGGCAGAAGCGCCTGAATCTATCACCCATGATCTGGGGGTGGCCATACATGCAGCTGGGTTACCTGCAACTGTAGCGGATGGAGTATCGGCTGTGTTCCCAATCCACATCTAAATGAACTGGTCATATTCCTCCTGTATCATATCGATAGTTCGTCGCTCAGAATAAGAGGGCGGAGCATCATACTCAGTGACAGTATTAGCCACATAGGATGTAGGACACCCATGTAGCTTCCAACACGAGCTTTGTAAGTGTTCCTGCTCTCCATAATAGTAGCAAAACCTAGTGTCATGTTCACCTCGACCTCTGCCTCATCCCCCATCACGGCCTCTACCCCGTCGGCCTCCATCACTTCTGTCGCCATCATGACCTCTACCACGAAAACCACCTCTACTCCCACCACGAAATGCCCTTAGGGCTGTATGGTCACTAGGATCAGTAGTAGTACCACGAGGCTCGTTTCTACTCATGGCTCGACTCATCCGTTGGAAGATCTCAGATAAAGATAGAACGTCAGACCCATCCAAAATCTGAGAACGTGCAGAGTCAAGTTGCTGGTTTACCCCAGCTAGAAAGAAAACTACTAAAACTGCATCATTTGCTCGTGGAAAACCTCATATCAATTGGTAAAAGGTACCAACCGATCATACCCATCTGCCAATATCTTGAACTCTGTGAAATAATCTGGGAAAGAGCAATCTCCCTGTTATATCCGAAAAATACTCTGCAACACATCATATAACCGGGACATGTTATTAGTCGAAGCAAATGTCTCCTCGAGGATGGCCCATACCTCTCGAACAGTCGTGGCATTAGCTACCAAAATCTCAACAGAGGACTCCATGCGATTCAACATCTTACTCAGTAATAGTGCGTCATCCTGCTTCCATCGCTTATACTCATCAGACCCCTTCTCCGGAAGATCTTCAAACAATTGGTCTTCTTTTTCCATACCTTCAACTGTAAGTAAAACCTTCTTCTTCCATAATACATATGTTAGCGGTCCAGTCAACTTTGAATCCACAAATCGTGTGGATGATGAAAACATATCCGTGATTCTTTCTTGTCGATCAGTTCCTCCTTCTCGATCAGTTCTCACTGGAAAATCCTCAATCTTGTGGAACTTTCAGTCGACATCACAATATCTCAATAGCAAAACGCAAGGAATCACGAGCAAGCACACCAACAATCAATAGAACGCACCCACACCTTCAATTAGTCATAGATGGACCACGAATCATACATTCAACTCATCTTCATAAAATACAAATACTGTGGTAGCCCTTAGACCCTCAAACAAGTAGTTAGAGTTCCCTTTTGGCTGTCAGAACAAGGAGAGGAAGAACAGAGACTTGGATAGCCCTTACACCAGTCGGATACTACAGAGGAAGGAACCAAGAGAAGCTAGGGTTTCTAGGGAAGCCGACGGCTGGAATGGAAGAGAGGAGAGGAACTGGCGGCGTTGGAAAGAGAGAGAACAGAGGTCGTCGGCGCCAGAAAGAGAGAGAGCATAGGTCGTCAGCGTTGGAAAGAGGGAGAAACAGGGTCGCTGGCGCTGGAGGGAGGCTGTCGAGGATTGTGGAAGGGTCGTCGGTGGTCAATGAAGGGTGAAAGTGGTCGGTAGTGGTGTTTCGTTGGTTGTCGATGGCTGGGGAAAGGTCGTCGGGGTTCGACGATGGACGATGTTGGTCGTTGGCGCTAGTTTGGTGGTCGGCGAGGACTGTGGAAGGGTTGAAGATGGTCAACGAGAGGCAATGGTGGATTTTGGCCCTGGTTTGGTGGTCGGCGAGGACCGTGGAAGGGTTGAAGATGGTCGGCGCCAGAAAGAGAGAGAGCATAGGTCGTCGGCGTTGGAAAGAGGGAGAAACAAGGTCGCTGGCGCTGGAGGGAGGCTGTCGAGGATTGTGGAAGGGTCGTCGGTGGTCAATGAAGGGTGAAAGTGGTCGG
>JAOTRH010105573.1:0-15643 GCA_034768845.1 Heliamphora exappendiculata | reverse complement strand
CGTGGAGCCGTTTTATCCTGGGAGAGTGACGCCGGTAGAATACCTACAACACCCTCGGTAGGCGGCGAATCATTCTTCAGGAAACTGTGACTGCAGGACTCGGTTTGCAAGTTCTATTCATGTTATTTCTGTCATTTCATTTTTCTGTAATTTCAGATTATTGTAATTGTTGAAAGTTAGTAAAAATGTATTTTCTGGATCACCGAGCATGTATATATTTATGGTGTTGAATTATCTCCCAACACTTCCTTCTTGATTAATTATTGAATTTTACTTTCAATAACATACATTTTATCAAATAAGCAATTAGAAGTGGCATATAGAGAACACGAGAATCTCTTGGTTGCATTGTAGAAAAGCCTCATAAATTTAACAAACATTCTACAATTATTCAAATCCATTTTAGTTGATTTCCTCTTTACTCCACTTCTCTCTTCTCCTCCCTCACCCACCTCAATATCCTTGAAGATTATCTTGAAATAATCATCTACATCCTCTAACCGTTTAAAGGCCTTTTCAAACTTTTCAGCTGCCTCAAGCATTTGATAGGTGGAATTCCACCAAATGGGTATATCGAGGTATAAATATTTTTTGGACTCAAATTTTTCTTTCTCAACACATTTTTTAAAAATCTCAAGTCTATTGAGAGAAGACCTCACATATCTCACAAGCTCGCGTATGCAAGCAATTGATGCATCAAATTCTTTCAAACCATCACCCATAATAAGATTGAGAATATGTGCACAACAACGCATATGCAAGAATTCATGCTCTAAGACGGTTTTCTTTCAATCTTTTGTCTTCTTCTTCAAATACTTGATGGTAGTGTTATTTGAGCTAACATTGTCTACCGTCAAAGTAAGAATACTACCAATATTCCATTCAAGTAAGAACATTTCAAATCGTCTCTCCCTTATGGTCTTCAACTTGACAAAAGTTAAAAATTCTCTTTTGGAGTTTCATATCATCATCAATAAAATGGGCCGTAAAACACATGTAATTAAAATTTTGGATTGAGGTCCATGTGTCGGTAATGAGACAAACCCTATGACCAATGAGGATTTTCTTTAACTTATCCCTTTTACTATTGAAAATTTTGATTACATCTCTAGCAATAGTTTAATGAGATGGGATCGTTTTGAACTTGGGCTGCATAATGTTGCAAAATCTTCGAAAATAGATTCCCTCCACAAACCTAAAGGGCAATTCATCAATTATCATTATCTCTGCAAATCCATTTCTAGCCGCTTCCACACTAAAATTCCTTGCTACAAGATCGAAATCCTCTTCTTCATCTTTTTAAGGTTTCACATTTAGAACTTTCTGCCCAGACTCCTTATCTTTATATGGATATTTGGTACAATTATTGATATGACTCAATAAATTACTTGTGCCATGATTTTTTGAATGAGCTAAATACTCTTTCTTACAATACGTATATATTGCTTTTGTAATATTATTTTCACCCATAATTTTTTCAAAATGTTTCCAAACTGGAGATGGTTTTTTACATGTTCCTTTCTCATGCATCTTAGCTATTGTGGTTTGACCACTAACTTCGACAGTAGCTTTTGATTGAGTTGCACGCGTATAACCTTGAGCGTCATGAGTAGAATGATCCATGATCTGTAAATAAATAAATAAAATTAAATTAGATACAAAATACGAAATTTGAACTGTGAAGAATGAAGATTGAAGATAGATAATTATATACAAAATACAAATGGTGGTTCCGAGCATGCTAACTCAGTTAGTTAGCTGGAAGGTTGCATAAGAATTAAGAAAAAAAAACAGAAAATTTAAAGCCTTAAAGGCTAAAGCACAACTCATGAACTCAGTGTTTTGTTTTAAGAATCTTTAGTGGATTTTCACTTTTTATGCCCTCCAGGCCACCACAGTCCACTATAATCTAGAATCTTTTTTTCTTTGGATCAAATAGTAATCTAAAATCTAACTTTATGATGTTGGACTCAAAATTTTAGCAAATCAAACTTAAATCTTCAGTTCATCAGTGTCCAGAGATAGATGATGAAAATTATGGGAGATTTCTTATTCGTCGGCGACAGTAGCTGTACCAACAATCAACAATGTTGACATCGGCGATTGGTATGAGATAGAGAGATGAATATCAACACTGTCGAGAGATGAAAATTTTGAGAACTTTGACTTACCGTGAGGTGTGAGATAAAGAGGCCGGTGTCGGCGACAGTAGCTTCTCAATCTCTGACTCGTCGACGATTGGCGATAATGGCATATGTCTCATTGTCTACGATTTGGAATGGCAAAAAATTGATTAGGGTTTGCAATTTGCACTTCGCAGAGATGATGACAGACGAGAGGGAAGAAAGAGAGAGGAGAAATTGAGACACCAAAGACAAGAAGGAAAAAACTAATTACTGATTAGTCTCTTTCTGAAAGCTGAAGAGTAAAGATCAACCGAGTGGCGCTTAGGGTTCTACGGTTTGGGAATTGGTTCTGAAGCCTTAGTTTTCATAGCATATTAGGTCGGATTGGGTTGGTCAAGTTTATCATAGCACCACCCGACATCCGATCAAAACCCGACTGTTTTGTTTCAAGCTCACCTGATTTCGACCCAATAACATTTGAAAACTGACCAAATAAGCTATTTATGGTTTGGGTTCGGGTTCGGGCAAATTGATTGAGTTTACAATTTTTTGCTCTCTCCTACTACTGATTTCTTGACTTCTCAACCATGTCTATTTTGATGTGACGTCACATTTTTATTTATTTTCGTATTAAAAAAGACACGTTTAAAAATTGAATTAAGAATTTTTTACAACTTTCTAGTTTTACATCTTTGGCAAGAAACTACATTGCACAAACGAATGCAATTTCTAACCATTGAATTTTAAAGTATACAAAATTAAATAACATGGTAAAGGATTCGCACTCTTAAAAATTATCGTTACTCCTGACTTGTGCTTTATATTCTAGTTTTAGAATTCATTTTTTTGATGAAACATAATTTTTTTTTGTATGAGCAGTGATTTTCACACCTTTTTTTCGTACAAAATTATTTTTATTTTATCTTTTATCTTGTAAATTTATAAAACCATTCTTACTTTTTATAAAATTGTATTGTATTGAAGGATGATTTTGTAAATTTACATGGTAAAAGACCCCAAAAAAAGAGCATTTTTATAGAAAAAGAGAGTGTGAAAATCACTTTTTTTTTTATTAATTGATAGTAGTAAGTTTCAAATACAGTAAAAATTATGTAAAGAAAGTTAAATGGAATTGTGTGGTAATCCGCCTTTAAGTTAAGTTATTTATTTACTTTTTACTTTAAATCAAATGAGTTTAGTGTGCATCTAATTAAAGGATGACTTTAAAAAATTATTTTTTAGTTCGATTAGATGAAATTAGTTAAAAAAATATAATAATGAATCAATAAATAAAAAATCTATGAGAAACTAAAATAAAATAATTAATTAAGTAATTATTTTAGAGGGGGAGAAATTATTGTATAGATAGAAATACCATATTAGCATGCTAATATGGTGCACCCATTTAATACATGCATAACATGGATTTATTTAATGTGAGACTTTTGTAATATCTTATTCTACATTAGTGAAAGATAAAAAATTATATATTGCGTACAAAAAAAACTTATAGATTACTACTAATAAATTGACTTAAATATTTTGAATCGTATTGTTAAATTTATTATTCAAATTATTAAACTAGTAATTCACTTGAATTATTATATATTATAATTACTTCTTTTTAATATCGGAATAATTCTTACATGTTATATATATATAAAGCCACCATATTAACATACCTTGCGAATAATTCTTCTAGAGGGGGCGTAATGTCAAAGACTCGGAACCCTCGTGCTGCAAGGTCAACTAAAAGTCATTTGCCAACATAGGACATTTTTGTTTTTCTGTTTTTGATTTTTTTCTAACTGACATTCGTTGAAAAAAAAAAAACTAACAAACAAACAAAGATTAAGGTTCCGTTTGGTTTATTTTTTAATGTCTTTTTTGTGATTTTTTGTCTTTTATGATTTTTTTTTTGATTTTTTGGATTAATTTTTTTATTTTCTCAATTTATCATGATAAAACAAATTTAAAAATATATTAATATTAAAAAAAGTTTAAATAAAATTCATCAAAGACGAAAAAAAGGCAAATAAAAGGCTTAAAATAGCTTTTTTGGTCTTATCTAAATTTTTAAAAAAATTTAGTTAATTTTTTTTATTTTTTTGAATTTTTGTAATGAAAAAAATTTTAAAAATATTATCGTTTAAACAAATATAAATTTTTTTGTTACTAAAAAATAAAAAAAATCATCCCACACCGTACCTAAAGCGTTACAACGGATGACAGAAAAACAAAGGGCGAAAATACGAAACCAAAGAAGCAGACAAACAAAAGCCAAAGTAAATCAGAGCACCGATTGTTTGATTTCGGATAATGGTTTTTGATTTATTTTTTAATTTGTTTTTATTTTAGTAATTTATTTCATTATTTGATAAAAATGAATATTTTTTTTAAAAAAATCTCAAGACAAACCAAAAAATAAAATAAAATAGACTAAAAATAAAAAACTAAAAAAAAACAAGTCAAATTTATCCACTAAGTCAACTTTTTTACTTTATTTTTATCTTTAACGAATGTTTCTCAGCTTTTGATCAATATAATTTTCTTTCGTTGTTCCTCGCATTGAAACGAATAAAGGGCCTGTTTGGGTTCCCAAAAAGTTGGTTTTTTACAAAAAAAATCATCTTTTAAGCTATATTATTTAATTTTTTTAAAAAGTCAACTAATTTTTTTTAAATTTTTTAATCTAATAAAAAAAGCTTATGACATCTCAAACACATTAATTTTTTAAAACTAAAATTATTATAATAATCTCAATTAAAAAAATTAATTCTCCTGACAAAAATTTAAAAAAAAATACTAATATCTCAAACACTATAACTTAAAAACAAAAAGTAAAAATATATTAAATATTTTAATAAAAAACAAAAAAAGCAAAAAAAACTAATACAAAAAATTATTCTAAATACCCCAACTTTTGTTATTGCTTTTTATAAAAAAAAAGAATTAAATCACTTAAAAACTAAATTTTTTAAACATTTGAAAAAGAAACAAAGTATTTTTAATTTTAACAAAAATAAAAATAATAATAATAAAAAAAATAAAAAAAAATATTCTTCTTTATCACAAGCCAATCTTGTAATTACAAACAAACCTAACTCACTCATTGCTAATCTTTATCCGTACTTACAAACCTAACTCATTCATTGCTCATTTTTGTCCGTTCAAGGATATTATACACTTTAACGATTGTAAAATCATTTACGATATTAATGCTAATTTATTTTATTAATTAATATTTTAAATAATGTAATACGACAAAAATTATAAATTTTATATAAAACTCGTTATATCAAATATTATAATTGTGTTAAATCATTAAGACTATTAACTTAAAAAAATTTAATATTTTTAATATTATAATAATAAAATTAAAACACCAACTAATCTTATTCAAGAGCACTTAATAATTGTTTGTTTGACTAAATTGTTTATACGACTGTCAACTAGCTTGTTTGGGTATTGGTTTAGCATGCCTTGGCTAAGGCTTAAAATAATGATACCAGTAACAGTTATAAATAATGTAATAAATTAAAAATAATAATTGATAAGTCAATATAATTAAAAATATAAAATAAAAATATATAAAAAAATTAGAAATAAATATAATATTTTAATATTTTAAACTTATTATATTTATAAAATACATATTTTATACATGTATTAATATTTAAAAAATATTTATTTTATATAATCATTGACAAAAAGAAAAAAAAATGATACGAAAAAAGCAAATGTAGTCCTCACTCTATTTGTTATCGAGAGTGAAAAAAATATAAATACAACGGTGCAGAGACGGAGCAGGATAGAAAAAATTACCATCCGTAGCCCCGGTTTGATTTCACTAAAAAACTAGCTATTTTGCAAAAAAACTAACTTTTAAATCATACAATTTAGTTTTTCAAAAAAGCTAATTAACATTTTTTCATCTCTTAATTCAAAAAAAAAAAAACCATATACGCATCCAAAACACCTAAATTTTTTTTGAACTAAAATTACTATAATATAATCAATTAACAAAATTAACACTTCTCGCAAAAATAAAAATAGCTGTGCTAATATATCAAGCACTGCAACTTTAAAACAAAAATTAAGAACATATTAGACATTTTAATAAGAAATAAAAAAATTACTATAAAAAATTATTCCAAATACTCTATTTTTTTATATTTATTTTTTTTCTAAAAAATAAGTAAATATCTAAAAAAATCATGATTTTTAGGCATTCCCAACAGGCTATTAGTAGATTTTTTTTAGTGTTAGACCAAGTATACAATTTAAATTCATTTCGAAGCTTCGGATTAATAAAAAAACAAATTGACAAAAAAATAATATGACATAATTTTTTTAGAAAAGACCAAAAAAGTTATTTAAATAGGTTTTTTGTAATTTTTTTGTCTTTAACGAATTTTTTACAATTTTATGCCAAACAATCATATTTTTTATATTTCTCTCATCACAAAAAATTAAAAAAAAATAAAAATTCGAAAAAGATGAAAAGAGCTCAAAAAAAAACTAGCCTATGTTTTTTTAGACCAAATGTAAAATCAATTTTTAGCTTTTTTTTACTAAAAATTTCAAAAAAATTAATAGTTAATTTTTTTCCCTTTGAATGATGATTTAAAACTACATTTTAGGCAAACGAGATTTCTTTTTATTAGCTTAAAAGCCACAACTGCCAAAATGTTGAATTAACGTCGAATTGCCACAGAATATTTATCCAGTTGTACAGAAATAAGATGTTTTCAAATACAACTCAGGTTAAAACTATAAAAATCCTGCTTAGTCTCCGTTTATTTTGATAAAAAATATTTTTATTAAAAAAATATTTTTAGTAAAAAATATATTTTTATGTATGCGGCCGTAACTTTAAAAATAATTATATTAGTAGATGTAGTAGTGTTAAAATTAATAGCATTGGCAGAGGTAGTGACAAGGATCCCGAATCCTTGAGATCCCAGACCTTAGAGACTCCGGACATCCAAAATTTTGGACCTCAGAACTCCAGAAAATCGAGAATTTGGGCCTCTAGACCCCTAAACCCCAAGACCTCGGGATCCTGGAACCCCGAATCTCCAAATACCCGGACCCCTGAGATCCTGAACCCCCGAAACCCGATGACCCCTAGACTCCAAACCGCCAAACCCTTGACAACCGTTGACTCTCGACCCTCTGAACCTTAAATAGGTAATACTGGTGGTAGAATAGTAATACTGGTAGTAGAATAATAGTACTAACTATGATAACAGTGGTGCGATGGTAAAGGTAAAAAATATTTTTCAGTATAAAAAAAGTGTAAAATATTTTCTATCAAAATTAATTTATTTTTTATTGATTTGAAAAATATTTTTTGTTGACTCTATCGTACCAATACCAAATAATGTGAAAAATATTTTTTAGAATTTATTTTTCAAAAATATTTTTTATCAAAATAAACGAAACCTTGGCATCAACATTAATTTGTTAATAATGATACTGGGCTTTATAATCTTATTGGGTGAGTACTTTTATATCTGGATTTTCATACCAACTTACATGCATCTTTATTAATCTCTCTCAAACTAATTTTATTGTTTACTAGTGGGCTCCAATTAAAATTGAGACAATGGTGAGTTATTAAATATATGAAATATAATTTTTATAGTAATAGAAGTATGAATTGTGAAAAAAAATTTAAAATTAAGATATACTTAATAATAAATATTTTCGTTATCTAGATTTGATTATTAACAAAGATAAATATATGGCAAATGAATCATAGTTGGTTGGTTTAAGTGGACGAGTGCTTTCAATATTCTATATGATCGGTGAATACTTACAATTAAGATTAAAAAGAAAATTGTACATGACAACTATTAAACTAATAATTTTATATAGCACAGAATATTTGGTCGCTAAAAAAGATTATGTATATATGATGAGAGTTATTAAAATGAGAATGTTAAGGTTGATGTGTGGTAAGAGTAGAAAATATAAAGTTAGGAATAAATAAAACTTGGAAAATAGTAAATGTCGCACTAATTGAAGATAAGTTGAGAGAAAATAAATTAACGTAGTTTAGACATATATAATATGGACTAGTTGATACAGTAGTAAAGAAATTAAAGTGATAAGATCTTGAGTAATGAAAATAGTAGAGGGAGAAGTAGACATAAATTCACATGGAATGCAATATTAAGACCTCGTTTGGCAATTGACTTTAAGTGATAAGATTTAGAAACTCCCAAATCCCCTATACAACGGAAATAGAAACGTAGGCTTTAATCTACGCAAAGCCTTGTTTGGAATGTCGTGTTAAGGCCTCGTTTGGCAATTGACTTTAAGTGATGAAATTTAGAAACTCTCAAATCCGCTACGCAATGGAAACAGGAACGTAGATTTCAATTCATACAAAGAAAGTAAAGAACAAGAGCAAAAACACGAATATACGTGATTCGGCTGACTGTCTATCTCAACAAGAAAGAAGAAACAATCCACTATATGACAATAAGGAATACAAGTTTAACTCTTTCACTAACACAATGTAAGTGGCCTCAAATTTGAGCCTCTTTCTCTCTCCTTATATTCTCTCTAGCCCCTCTACTGAGCTTTTTCAAGTGTATAGACGACCTTAGGGTTTCTATGAAACATAAACCCTTATATATGCAGCTCCTAGGTCTAAATAAATCCTAGCCGCAGCGCAGAAAATTGATGCTGCGCCCAGACGAATCAATCCGTCTATAGACCAATCGATCCGTCAAAAATAGGTATCGATTTCTCTACCTTCTGCAGAGGTCCTACACCTGTATTTGCCCTATTTTAATCCTCTAACGCTGTCCGGACGTTCAACCGAGCATGGATACCAAAATTCGAGAAACTAATCCCAACAATCTCTAACTTGGCTCAAATTTCTAAACCATCATAATCTTGAAGATCTGTCCGTTGTCTCTTCGTGCACCCCATTTATAGGTGTGGGTGCTCCACCTTCTCTGTTCATTAACTTGAATGAACTTGGACTAAATTCAAGTTACACTTGAACTTGACCCTATTATAATCAATCAGCCTCTCTTTCTTAGACAGTCTTTCAAAGTCCCAAGTCCAAACCTTATGTGGTAGCTCTACCTTTTCTAACACTACTACTTGCCCCTGAACCATTCATGTGTTGCCTATAGCTTTCCTATAAGACGAAGGTTCTCTACTGCACTATTTTTGCTACTGTTGATTTGAACAATCATCACCCGTTTTTCTGGGTGAACTTTTCTAACATAACTCCACCTCAACTGCTGCACTCCTCTTCTTACTTTATGACATACTCTTCTTGTTTTAAGAATCTTTAGTGGATTTTCACTTTTTCTTCCCTCCAGGCCTCCACAGTCCACAGTAATCTAGAACTTTTTTTTTTCTTTGGATCAAATAGTAGTTTTTGTTAGCTTAACGAGATTTTTTTTTAATTTTTTTATTAGCTTAAAAGCCACAACTGCCAAAAAGTTGAATTAACATCGAATTGCCGCTGAATATTTATCCAGTTGTACAAGAATAAGATGTTTTCAGATACTGGTATACCGGGTTAAAACTTAAAACTATAATAATCCTGCTTAGTCCCCGTTTATTTTGATAAAATATATTTTTATTAGAAAAATACTTTTAGGGGAAAATATTTTTTAAAATATATTTTTATGTGTGTGGTTATGACTTTAAAAATAATGATGCTAGTTGATGTAATAGTGTTAAAATTCGTGGCATTGGCAGCGGTAGTGATAGGGACCTCTGGACCGTTGAGACCCCAGACCTTGGGGACCCAAGACCTCCAAAATCCTAAAACCCAAAACTCTGGGAACACGAGACCCCTAGGCCCCAAGGCCTTGGGATCTCAAGACCCCGAACCCCTGGGGTCCTGGACCGCCAAAACCCCATGACCCCCATACCTCTGGATCCTGAACCCCCGGACTCTTGACAACGCTTGGCTTTCGACCCTCTGAACCTTAAGCATGTGATGCTAGTAGTAGAATGGTAAAACTGGTGGTGAAATGGTAATACTGACTATGGTGATAATGGTGTGATGGTAAAAATAAAAAATATTTTTTAGCATAAAAAAGTGTAAAATGTTTTCCAACTAAATTGATCTATTTTCTATTGATTTTAAAAATATTTTTCGTTGACTCTATCGTATCAATACCCAAGAATGCGAAAAAAAAATTTAATTTTTAACAAAAAATATTTTTCACCAAAACAAATGGAGCCTTAGCATCGACATTAATTTGTTAATGATGATGCAGGGCTTTGTAATCTTGTATATATAAATTTTCAGACCAAATTACGTACATCTTTATTAATCTCTTTAAAACAAATTTCATTGTTTATTAGTGGGCTCCAATTAAAATTGAGACAATAGTGAGTTATTAAATATATGAAATATAATTTTTGTCGTAATAGAAGTAATAATTGTGAAAAAAATAAAGATTCAAAATCAAGAAATACTTAATAGTGAATATTTTCGTTATCTAGAGTTGATTATTAACAAAGATGAATATATAGCAAATGAATTATAGTTGGTTGGTTCAAGTAGATGGGTACTTTCAATGTTCCGTGTGATTGGCGAATACTTATAATTAAGATTAAAAAGAAAATTGTACATGATAACTATTAAACTAATGATTTTATATGGGACAAAATATTTGACTGCTGAAAAAATTATGTAAATAAGATGATTGTTACTAAAATGAAAATGTTAAGGTTGATGTGTGATAAGGGTAAAAAATATAAAATTAAGAATAAAAAAATTCGTAGAATGGTAGAGGTCGCATTAATTAAAAATAAGTTGAGAGAAAATAAATTAAGATAGTTTAGACATATATAACATCGACCAACTGATACAGTAATAAAGAAATTAAAGTGACAAAATCTTGAGTAATAAAAATACTATTGGGAAAAGTATACCTAAATTGGCATAGAATGTTTTATTACGGCTTCGTTTGGCAATTGACTTTAAGGGACGGGATTTATGAACTTTCAAATTTTCTACGCATCGAAAATAAGAACATAGATTTCAATCCACACAAAGTAAGTAAAGAACTAGAACAAGAACACGAATATACGTGGTTCGACTGACTGCGTACCTCCACGGAAAAGAAGAAATAATCCATTATATGATAATAAGGAATACGAGTGTTTCACTTTTTCATTCACGCAATGTCTATGGCCTCAAACTTGAGTCTCTTTCTCTCTCTTTATACTCTATCTAGCCTCTCTATTGAGCCCACTCATGTGTATAGATGACCTTAGGATTTCTATGAAACATAAAACTTTTATATATGCAGCTCATAGATCTAAAACAAATCGAGACGTCGCGCAGAAAGTTGCTGCTATGCCTAAATGGATCGATCCGCCTATAAATCGGTCGATCTGTCTTTAAATTGATCGATCTGTCAAAAATAGGTCTCGGTTTCTCTACTTTCTGCAGAGGTCCTGCACCTGTATTTTTCCTCTTTTCAGTCCTCTAACCCTGTTTGAACGTCTTACCGAGTATAGATATCAAAATTTGAGACACCAAAGCCAACAATCTCCACATTTGCTCGAATTTCTGAACCATCACAATCTTGAAGATCTATCGGTCGCCTCGCCGTGCACCCCATTTACGGGTGTGGGTGCTCCACCTTCTCTGTTTATCAATCTAAATGAACTTGGACCAAATTCAAGTCACACTTGAACTTGACCCTATTGCAATCAACCAGCCTCTTATTCTTGAACAGTCTTTCAAACTCTCAAGTCTCAACCTTCTATGGTGACTTCACCTTCTCTGGCACTGCTTTTTGTCCCTGAACTATTCATGTGCTGCCTGTAGCTTTCCTGTAAGACGAAGGTTCTCCACTGCACTGTTTCTACTACTGTTGATTTGAACCATCATCATTTGTTTTTCTATGTGAACTTTTGTGGCAAGACTCCACCTCAACTGCTGCACTCTTCTTTTGACTTTTAGACATATTCTTCTTGTCAGTCTTATTAAGCCCTAAATGTCTATGTCTCGTGTCGTCCATACTAGATTCTGCCTGTATGGTAGTGGTAACTCCACTTATGACCGTGTCCCTTACCAATTTGTAGAGATCATTCATTTTTTGTCCTTTCATGATTACCATAATTTCTTTGCTAATCTTCATTGCTCCACCATTTGCTGTGAACCAATAACTTAGAGAATTCCATGTTCCCTAAGAAACGAATTTTTTAAAGCCCGGAGCATGCCTGGCATTCTCCAAAGTCCTTATAACTCCGTCAAACATTTTAATTTTGACTGTACCTATTCTAATTGATTGACAGATTAAGTCATTTCCCATCAAAATAGTATTCCCGTTGCAAGACTTATACGAGTCAAACTATTTTCTAACTAGACACATATGATATAGGCATCCTGAATCTAGTATTCGTAACTTCGATAGAAAATTAAAATCTGATAAAACTGAAAGTATATTTCCGTTTACCTCACTATCTGACAACTCTTCGACCAAACTGACAGATTCTGTAGTCGCTTTACATTATTCCTTTCATCTAGATACTACTTTAATTCTTGGCACTGGCTCTTGAGGGGACCGATTTTGTGGCAATAGAAGCATTCCACATCATTCCTTGCATGTGACTTGGACCGAGATCTGCCACTATTAAAACCATGTTCACCTGCTATACTCATTCCTGTACTTGACTCAGACTTAGCCACCAACACACCTTTTGTATCAGATTCATTATCCATTTTCATCTTCTCATGTGACAAAAGAGCTCCGGTGATCTCTTCTAACTCTAGAGTGTCATTCTCGTACATCAAAGTAGTCATTAGATGATCATAGGACGTCGAAAACAATGCTAAGAGGAGGATCGCCTTATCCTCATCATCAACCTTTACTCTAAACCTGGATAACTGTGTAATAAACATATTATACGTATTTAAGTGTTCCAAAAGATTTGTACCATCTTTTATCTGCAGTCCATACAGTTACTTCTTCACGTATTTGGGGGTGCAGCTTGGTGGTTTGTAGAGGTTTGGTGGTTCGGCGACTGTTTTAGGTGGTCAACTAGGGTTTTGGAGCTGTCGGTGACTATTTTGTGGTATGTCGGTGAGGGTTTGGTGATTTGGTGGTGCAGCTTGGTATTTTTGGTCTGTTGGTGGATTTTGGGTTGACGAGGACTAGTTTGGGGCTGTTGGCAACTGTTTTTAGGATTGGTTTGTTTTTTGGAGTTGTGTGACGACTGGGTTGATTATGATTTTGGTAGTCTGGTGGGTTTTTTCTGTGTGTGTGAGAGAGAGAGAGAGAGAGAGAGTCCGATTTTTTCTAGACTGGTGGATTTTCATTACTCTGGAAAGAGAAGAGAGAGAGAGAGAAGAGGGTGATGAGGGAAAATTAAAAAAATAATAATATGAATAAGGGTAAAATTAAAAATAACATAAAATAATTGCTGATGTTAACATTTTCTTTCAAGTCTTTTAACGGTTATTTGATGGAAGGGGTATCTGAAATATAAAAACAAAGCAGAATTGAAGGTAGTGTAAATTCAGAGATCACATGGGAGGTACCTGTAATAAACTTAAACCTTAAGGGAGGTAAGTGCAATTTATTCTTTTTTTAATAATTTATAAAATACAAATTAGAATATGAAATGTAAACATTATCGTTAGATATATTTAATATTATTATTGTTGTTGTTGTTGTTATTAAATGATTAGTGTTATTTTTAGTCGGTCTTTTACTTAATATGTTAAATATAATTTTTTATAAAAAAAATTATAATAAATTTTTATTTGTTAAAAATTAATTTTAAAGTTCTCTAACTTTTCAACATGTTAAATCGTCTAAACTTCAAATTGGAACTGCTAAAAAATTATTATATAATCTGTTAATTTTAATGGTACATGGATTGACAATGAATTAAAAGAATAATATGCGCCAAAAATAAATTGCGTACAAATTTCTCTTTCGTCCTCCAACTCAACCAAAGGTCACTGCTCTTTCGGGATAAATCCTTGCCAACCATGCTATGTTGTGATTGATTGTGATTTGTGACCAACTGCACAATAAGTTATTTAATGAGTCCATAATAACACGTCAGTATGTTAATGTGTTACATTTAAGTAATACGCATACTTTAGTACATGGGTTCACATCTTAATAGAGGAAATTTTTATTTTGCCCCTCTTTTATATAAATTTATTTTGAAATTTATTTTTTAATGTTTAGAATTATAGTTAATTATAGATCGGTTCTATTAAAAAACATTGTAAAAGAATTAGGCCTTGATTGGTAATTTTTAACTTTTTAATTAAAAACATCAAAAAATTAAAATTTTTCGATTATAACATCACATTTTCTTAGAGAAATAGAATTGCATCTTCTTAAAAAATAACATCACATCTACTTGTCTAAAAAGGTAAAGTAGAAAGAAAAAAAAACTTTTAAGTCAATTGCCAATCAGATTCTTAATTCGATTATATGTGTTGTGTTTTGTTGATTTTGGTCCCATTTTTTAACTTTACTTTAGGTCTAACTTAATTTTCGATTGATAATTAGTTTAAATTTTTTTTATATTTTAACCAAAAAACTAAATTTGGTTAAAAGTTGGTTGTTTTGATAATTTAGCTTTTAAGCTAATTTTTTTTTACATTAATTGTTTGGATAAAAAGTTACTTTTTTTTTACTTTTTGTTCAAAATAAACAAGTTTACCATTTTATATATTTAATATTAATAATTATATATAGTTGGTAGTGAGAATAAATAAATTATGAATAAGATGTATTATTGTATTTTAAAAGTTGTAAAAATTTAAATAGAATATTTTAAAAATTTGTATTTTGATTTGATTTTTTAACTTTTTAACTTTTCTGCTAAACAAACTACCATAATTTTTTAATATTTTTAACTAAAAAACTAAAAAATCAAAATTATCAATCAGAAGCATAATCACTTTTCTTTTCAATATACACACGTATATATTAGCATGATCTTTCTCTCGTATATATCAAATCCATAATGTTATCCTTCCTAACTATAGCATCTAATAAATTTATCTTTAACTATAGCCTCATTGGTAATTTTGGTTTTTTAATTTTTTTGATTAAAAACGTTAAAAAAATTAAGATTATCTATTTAGTAAAAAAATAAAAAAATTAAAAAATTAAAAAGTTAAATTAAAATACAAACTCTTAGAATGTTCTATTCAAATTTCCACCACTTTTAAAATATAATAATACCATTATTTATAACTTATTTACTACCATTACCAATTACATATAATTGTTAATATCAAATATATAAAATAGTAAAAATTATCCACTTTGAATAAAAAACAAAAAAACTAATTTTTTATTCAAACAACTAACTTTAAAAAAGCAAATTTTTTATTCAAACAACTAACTTTAAAAAAGTTAACTTAAAAACTAAGTTACTAAATAACCTACTTTTAATCCAATTGAGCTTTTTGTTGGGAGAATATCCAACGCCGAAATAAAATACATGCTCGGGGATCCAGAAAATACATCTTTATTAAGCTTTCA
>JAOTRH010105562.1:0-15643 GCA_034768845.1 Heliamphora exappendiculata | reverse complement strand
TTTGTTGGTGGGAACTTGGTTTCTTGGAAGAGCAAGAAGCAGAATGTGGTCTCCCGGTCCAGTGCTGAGGCCGAATACCGAGCTATGGCTTTAGCAACTGCTGAGATTATGTGGTTACAATAGATTTTGACAGAGTTACACTTTCCTCTTCGAGGATCTGCCAGACTCTGGGTTGATAATACCTCAGCTATTTATATTGCCACAAATCCAGTATTTTACGAGAGAACAAAACACATTGAGATTGACTGTCATTTTGTCCGTGCGGAATATTAGAAAGGTGTTGTGAATTTTGGGTCAATCCCTACAGGAGACCAGGTGGCCGATATCTTTACTAAATCCCTGCCGGGTTCGCGTGTCTCATATTTATGTAACAAGTTGGGAATGGTATATATATATATTCTAGCCTGGGGGGGTGTTAGATATATATGTATCTTAGTAGTATCTTTATTATTATTCTGTGTGTGAGTGTAGTGATGTAATAGTGCGGCTTAGCTTTATTATAAATAAGAGTACTCGCCTATCCTTTTGGGTATGGCTTTCCATTACTGTTAACAGGCCATAGCTCGATACTCAGCTTTAACACTTGAACGAGCTACCACAGACTGCTTTTTATTTCGCTAGGTGACAAGATTGCCACCAACAAAAGTACAATATACCGATGTCGACCGCCGATCAGAACGACTGCTAGACCAATTCACTAAAACCAACAATAGACATAGATACCGCAGGCCAATATAACAAGCCGCGACCAGAAGCACGCTTCAAATACCATAAGATACGACAAACAACAATTGCGTGAATCATGATTCACGATCCCTCTCTCTTTGATATGTACCTATGTTGTACTCTTTTCTCTCCATTCTCCCTCTCTATTTCTTTCTGTCTCGTTATCTCATTTTCTCTCTTTATTTTTCTTCTCTTACTTCTCTTTTGTTTCTTTCAAATTGAATTGACATTCAATTTAAATATTATTTGATAGTAAATTTGAAATTTTGTACTATTTTTTTTATTATGATATGCTTATAGGTTCTGAATTAGATATTAACATAGTCTTTTGGTGTTAGAATGTTGAGAAAAAGTAAATATTTTGTGCATATCTAATTTCTCTTGAATTTTCCTATTTAATACTTGTCTAAGCAAAAAATGTTGATTATTTAACATTTTTGATAGATTTTTTTATAGTTTTTGGAATGGCAGATGTTTATTAAACTTTTTTTATCTGTGTTTTTAACATGCAATTTTCAATTGGCCTCTATTAAAGTTAGAATTAATTGTCTATGCTATTTGCTATTTTTATTCGACATCGTGTGCCTTGCTTGGATAGAGCTCGCGCCTCGCCTTGCCTCACACCTCACGCATAGGCTTCGAGACACCTTTGGAGCCTCGGTGTGCCTATCACTTTTAATAAGTATGGGCCTAACAATTGTGACAAAGTAATAAATTAAGTATGAGTAAGTCATTTTATGGAAATAATATTGGACGTTAGCTCTCTACCTGTGGTAACCATTCTAAAGCCGTATATTGGTGGATAACCTCCATATAAGGCTTCTTAGAGTTAAAACTATTGTGTCAATGTCAAACTTCATAGGAACAAGATGTGAAAATTCACATATTAGCACACTTTCTGTACTTTCGATATCAATATTAAAGCCCATAATCACATGAGCACAAAGTTATTCCCAACACATTTTACTGAAACTACTAACACTCTCGTTTCATCTATATTATTATTCCCAACACATTTTTAAATTTTAAATGTAGTTTCATAACTACCCTTTCTCTCCTCTCTTTTTCTTAAACAGAAACCGAAAGTTATCACGAATTTCAGTGTATTACCACTATTTTTATATTTTTCGAATTTTACACGCATCACCGCTAGTCATTATTAAAAACTACAAGGGATAATGTACTTCTGACAAGTTGTGGTTGAAACTTCTAACATGCACATTTAGTAATATTAGAAACTCCCATTTTCTTATATGCAACTAGCTTTATAAACAGCTAATGTTGAAGAAATCTTAGTAACTATGAGAAGTTGTAAATATCTTGCTACCTTATGTAGACGTATTTCAAATGAGGGCAAATTACGTAAGATAATTAATATTTATCCTAAAATATAGAGGTGTTAATGCAAAGAAGTAGATTCCATTACCATATATTGTTTATATACTTGGACTGTCCTTGTAAACATCGATTACAGCTAGTCAAAATTCAGACTAGAAGTTAAATTGCCAACCAAAAATTACTAGATTCTCTTGCCATACATAGATTGCATGTTGAGAATTCTATTATCCTTAATTAATTAGGAAACAACGATACATGGAAAGAGGATTTAAATAGGCATTATTAGGGTATCGTTCCCTACCCAAGTTTTCCCCTATATATATGTCAAACAAAAACAGGAAAAGTCATCATTTTGTATCATCCCTTCTATCTATTGTGAATATTTCTGCCCATGGAGAAGAAGATGCATGCCGGGGGTCGACAAAAGATAGATATGAAAATGATACAAAATGAACATGCTCGCATCAATACCTTTTCCAAGCGTAAGGCTGTGATTTTCAAGAAGGCTAGCGAGCTCTCTACACTGTGCGGTACAGATATTGGCTTAATCTTGTTCTCTCCAACTGGAAAGCCATACCCATTCGGTCGTCCAAGCACAGAAACGATTTTAAATAGGTTCCTTGAAAAAAACCCAATTCCAAATGACATTACCACCAATCTTGTTGAGGCTCACCATACAGAAAGAGAACATGATCTTAACCAACAACTCAATGAGTTGCTTAAGCAATTGGAAGTTGAAAAGGAGAAAGGAAGACAGTTAGACCAATTGGAAAAAGAACGTAAAAGTAGAGGTGGATGGGAGGCACCCATTGATGTGCTTAACCTACATGAGCTTGAGCATTTGAAGATGCTAATGGAACAACTTCAAAAGGATGTAAGCAACCGACTTGATGAGGCAATGAAAGAAGCTGGATCTTCCTCACCATTTGCTACAACAAATCCTCCCCATGCAAGCGATACATTCATTGATTAAACAAATGATATGCCTTAACTGTGTGGGGTTTCTAAAAATAAAACTATCTAAAGTGATGTTCTAGTGCAACCAATAAAATAAGGCTTATGCCATTTTTATTTAAGTTATTGTGAGCATCCTAGTTGCTTTTGATATGAGAAAATTTCAATAGTTTGGTGATTGCAATTAATGCGAATTTGTCGCAACATGTAATTTTATGCTTTATCAATAGAGAAATTGGCGATCCTTGTCTCCTCCTCAACTCCAATATTCTCAAAGCTATGATTTTTGTTCATTTGTTACCTAGAGAAAAATAATAAAAGAGAGAATGTATTCTTTTTCTATATTTTATTTAACTATTTTAGCTCAGTAAGATGAGGTTTTAAGAAAGTCACAATGTAAGGCACGCACCACAGTCCACAACCATTTGATTAATCAAATATTGATGGTATGAGATACAAAAAAAAAAAAACACAAGTGGTGAACGAGTTTGAAATTGTATGACAAGTTAAACGACATCATGTTCAAACTGTGACAATGTGTTATTATTGTTTTGGGATATTTTACATATAGGTTTCCTAGTTTAATATTATTACCATTATTAGGTTTTCTATGACTGGTATATATATGATGTATTCTCTCATTAATGATTAAACTTTTACAATATAGCAATAATACTTTCAACTTTTCTATCATGGTATTAGAGTCAAACCCTACCCGCCATCATAGCAAACCCTCGCCGCCGACCGTTGCACTCGTACTTCTCTCCCTCATTCTCGCAAACCCTAGCCACACAGATTCGCAAACCCTCACTGTTTGTATCACACAAATCGCAAACCCTAGCCGACGACCTTGTTTGCCGTACCCTCATTTGCTGTCGCCAGCCCTCGTTAGACCCTTATTTGCCACCGCCAACCACCAACGAACCTTTCCTGAGGTTCGACAACCCATGCCGCACCTATATCCCATCTTCTCCTTCGTTTGCGTACTTCGCAAACCTTAAAAACCCTAGCCGACTCCTCCGGTCCAGCATCATCAACAACCCTCGCCGAACCTTCTTTGCTTCCGACGCAACTTCGATGACCCTCATCGGAGTTCCTTTATCTCCGACGAAATCTCTGTGACTCACCAGAGCCAGATCTATTTCTGCTTAGGAGGATCTGTTTATCACGAAATTGATCTGATTTGTTCCTTTGGTCTGCATTATTTTTTTTGTTTCGGAGGATCTGTTTGTCCCGGATCTGATCTGATTTGTTCCTTGTGTCATCTTCTTCGCCATGTCAAAAGACAAATTGCAAGCTATTAGCATCTGACTGAATGGATCCAATTATTCATATTGGTCAAATGTTATAAAAAAATTTCTTCTTGGAAAAGATTGATGAGGATATGTAACCGGCTCAACCATCCGACCTACCAAACCTAAGGCGGGTATGATTCATCTATTGCCACTTGAGAGATGAAGAATGCACAAATCCTTAGTTTCATAACTTTGTGGAACCAAGTATTGGCATGAACTTCTCCAAATATACAACCGCCAAACAAGTGTGGGAATGTCACGCCCCAAAACCCGTGACAAGGCTAACTATACAGAAATACCCTTTTCCTTAACTAACAACTCTTTTAGAACCAAAAGTTCTTTAGAAAGATGAAAACATATGAAAATTATACTCTCGGGGCTTCAAGAGAAATAAAAGTGACCCAAAAGGGGGTTAGAAAGGAGAAAAGGCAAACCAGTTTGAAAATAGGTGCAAAACAAACAAGCCAAAAAAAATACCCCCAGCAAACAGATCGCTCAATCAGTCTGAGGACCGATCGATCTGTCCTTCATTGCTCTCAGTACTTTTTGATCGGCAACGAAAAACTGCAACCCATAATAGATTGCTCGATCGGTTTGAGGACCGATCGGTTGGTCTTTTCCTGTGTTCCAATTCTCCTTTCGACCATTTTGAATCCCAACACTTAACCAAATGATTTTTATAGCAAGATTGGCACACAAAGGCCTTAAGAAAACATCAAATTTGATAAGAAAGACTTCACTAATCATAGAAACAAAGAGATTTAAGCTCCAACACCCATCCAAACAAAGGGAATTTTATAAACATTCAGACAAAAACTTTCAAATTTACATAGCACAAGGTTTCAACCAACCTTGGAGAGTTACATCATCATCTAATAATATTCAAATTCACAAGACTTAGCCTCATGGCACTACAATCCCCTTAGGTAATAATTACAATACATGTGCTTCAAATTATCAAAAGAAAACATGATATAACGTAGGTTCAAAATCTAGAAACTAAAACCACAACTTGTCCCGTGCCATCAAACCATGGGATCTCCTTCAACACCTGAAACGGGTTTACACAAACACCGTGAGTCAAGGCCCAATATGTAAAAGAAGATTCTATACCATCACCATCACACATAAGTGATTTTCCAACCAAACTACTGAGAATTCATAGGGTACACTTTCTCGGGATTTGTAAACAATCAACGTGAACTTTCATATTCTTCCGAACCTCAACAAGTTCCACAATTCACACCTTACGGATTGATTAAATGCTTATGCCACTCAGGCAAAAGTGCCACGCAATCAACGGTGCCACACATGCTGTTATCACCACAAAGGCTAATACTGCCACACAGACTATAGTTACCAAGAAGCTAACATCGCCACACAGGCTAAATATGCCACACAGGCTAATTAATTAACAATTTTACATTGCTAACATTGCCACATAGGCTAAAGTCGCTACATAGGCTAATTAATTAATAATTTCACATTGCTAATGTCGCCACACAAGCTAAATACGCTACAAAGGTTAATAATGTCACACAGACTAATTAATTAACAATTTCACATTGCTAATGTCGCCACATAGGCTAACGATTGATAATCTCACATACACAAAGATACACTTTTACACATAGTGATCACAACAATGCAACACATGCACAAAATTCTTAAACTCATTGATGGGATTAAGCCCTTTTTACCAATTACCCCCAATCTCAACACATGTTGATACCCAACTCCAATTATCTCTATACTATCACAATCTCACATCCAACCCACAATTTTAAAAATCAAACCCCCAATCTTTGACTTTCCCCCAATTAAGTTAGGATTTTCAATTTACACAAATCTTAACATACATCAGCACATACAACTCAAATTAATCCAATAAATTCCTCAATTTCATAATCAAACTCGTTTAACATGCCAAACTCAAATCTTTAACTTTCTCCAATAACTAGTTTTAGATTCAAGACAAATTTCATATGATTCTTCCTAAAAAGAAGCATCCAACCATAAATTCAACTTTCCTCAACCCAAATTTCCGCCCTCAACTTGACACGTTCCATACAAACTAGGGTTTAGTTTAAAAAAGGAAGATCTCAAGTGCTTTTTCAAAGAAAATATCAATTAGTCACATATCATTGACATATATTCGAGATTAGTCGAAAATCCTACCTCGGTGAGTCGAAACTCAAAGCTTTAAAACACCTAAAATGGCCAAACTTGCCGAATCAAAAATCCACTTGGTTGGAAACGTCGTCCTCGTCAAGTAGAACAATCTATCCTTCTTGTGTCATGACCAAATCCAATCTTTGAAGCTTCAAAATGTAGAGAGGAGGAGGAGAAACCCAAGCTCCATCAATGGTGGAAGACAAAGGGGAGAGAAAGAGAGAGAGAGAAGGAAGGAAGCTTCTTTAAGAAGCCTTGGCACAAATGCCAAGGCCACTCACCCACACATTGCCCAAAATATCCCCCATGTAACCACGATATATTTAATTCATGCAGAAATACTCAAACCGTCTCGAAATTAATATTGTTGACTTAATATTAATTTAAAATTTAAATTTTTTTTGAAAATTTTTGAAATCCAAAATTATTCCTGAATTAAATTTCTCGGGCCTCTACGCACAGAGGCGGGTCAAACAAAGCTTATTAAAAAGCTATTAGGCCCATTGGCTACACATATATAACAAGCATACAAGCTCAAAATTAATACCACACAGGTAAATTATCGGGTAAACATTTAATTGCAAAAAATTCAAAATGGGACCGGATCTCACAACCTTCCCCCCGGGTAATCTTTTCAGTCGACTTCTAATAGGTAATCTTTTTAGTCATCTCACGCACTAGGTCTAGACCCAAAACAGTAGCCTCCCCCACATCAATCCAACAAATTGGTGACCTATAAGGTCTACCATACAAAGTCTCGAAAATCGCCATCTCAATGATCGACTGGTAACTATTATTGTATGCAAACTTCGCCAGGGGAAAATGGCCTTCCCACGAACTACGAAAGTCTAACACACATGCCTGCAACATGTCTTCCAAGATCTGAATCACACACTCAAATTGACAATTGATCTGGGGATGGAAAGGGGTGCTAAAGAGCATATTCGTCCCCAAGGCTAACTGTAAGCTTTGCTAAAAACGTGAAGTGAACCGAGGGTCTCGATCAGAAACAAGGGATACTGGGACTCCATGAAGTCGCACTATCTTACTTACACATAATCTGTTGAGCTCAACTACTGAATCGGTTATTCGAATAGGAAGGAAGTGTGCGGCTTTAGTCAATCTATCCACCACAATCCAAACAGCATCATGCCCCTTCGGCCCTTCGACGATCTCGGAATCCCGACACAAAGTCCATCATGACATTTTCTCACTTCCATTATGAAACTAGCAATGGTTGCAACAATCCTGCCAGCCGTTGATGTTCGGCTTTTACTTGCTAACAAGTCCAGCATCGTGAAACAAAAGGAGCCACATCTTTCTTCATGCCATTCCACCAAATGTGACGATATAGATCATGGTACATCTTCGTACCCCTTGGATGCACCGCAAGGCGAGAGTGATGAAACTCATGTAGTACATTTCCACGACACAACTCCAGTACAAAGAATCTTCTGGTAAATCTCAAACTCAGGTCGGGATGTAATGCCCACCCCTTGGTATCCTCACCATTCGTAGCGCGATCACGTAACATCTGAGCTTTCCTATCCATTAGTCGGGCGTCGATAACACGACTAAGGGTAGGTCGCGACATCATCGTAAATAACGTAGCGCACTCATCGGTCTCACTGAGATACAAATCAAAATTTCCAATTTTCCCAAGCATGTTCCACTCTCGTATGGCTATACGGGCTAAAGAACTAAGAGATTTTTTACTAAGAGCATCGGTCATTACGTTGGTTTTCCCGAATGATACTGCAAATCACAATCATAGTCCTCCACGTACTCCATTCTTCTTCCTAGTAAACAAGGTCGGAGCTCTCCACGGTGACGAACTGGGGTGTATGAAGCCCTTGTCTAACAACTCTTGAAGTTTCACCTTCAATTCCTGCAACTCAGCTAGTGCAAAACGATATGGCGACCCAGAAATAGGCATCGTTCCCGAAATAAGATTGATAGAAAATTCAATCTCTCATCACGGTGGTAACTCAAACAAATCATTAGAAAAAACATTAGGAAGCTCACACACTACGGAGGGGAGTTCTCCTCGGGTAGATTTAACCTCACTCAATAAGAGGGGATAGAGAAGAGAGCTAGGACTCTCAAGACTTCGGAAACGGTAAGTCTAGGTATCGAACCATCGTCCCGGTCACCCACGAAATAAAAGCAATCATCCTCAAGTGTACGAACGGACACTCGGCACCAATCACAATTAATATATGCACGAAAAGTGGTTAACCAATCTACATCCTTTGGATGACGTCAAATGTGGTCATAACAAGCACGATAAAGTCAAACACTAGACGACGACTGACGATCCCCACCTCACAAGATTTACAAATCTTTCTCAACATGGCACTCCCACTAACTAGGGTGGTTTCCATGCACAAAGCACTACCCAACACATCTACCTCTAAGCCTAATGCAAATGCAAATGCAGATGTAATGAACGAATGCGATGTTTCGAGTTGATGAGAACACTGGCTTATGAATTGTACACTGAGAAGGTACCTCGTATCACTGATGTGCTAGCAGTAGCATCTAGCACAACCGGCGCCTTAGAAGCACTCAGCTCAGAAACAGCATAAACTCGCCCCCACGTCCCCTGATTCTGTCCACCGTATCCTCTCGCTCCCAGCTGTCTCACTGATTGGACTGAAGTGGTCTCTCCACAACTCTGGACGTCTGGGCAGCCAGCGACTGCCTGAATTCCTGCCATTCCTGAGTTGGCTGGATTGACTGCGAACTAAACATACTCTGAGTATTCCCTCCTTTGGGGTAATTAAGGCGAATATGCCCCGAATGACCACACTGAAAACAAGCCGGCGATCCTCCCCTTTGAGGTTGAGGCAAAGAATAAGATTGCTCTTTCTGTGGGCAGTCACTCACATGGTGACCTAGTTGTCGAACATATGCTCTCTGCAATCAGATCGCCCTGATGACACCACATAAGGTGCGGGAGTTGAACGTTGCTGCTGTGACCCTGTAAAAAAAGAACCCGAACCGAATTGCCTCTAATGCTTGGATTGGCATCCCTCTGACTGTACATTAACCCCTCCTTGCTGGGTCTTTACCTCCCTTGCCTTACGAGTCCTTGTAAGAGTGTTTTCAATGGTAATTGCCGATTCAACCAACTCTATGAAAATGATTCTCAGGGCCACTACACTATCTCTGATGACAGGTTTAAACCCACGTTCAAACCTCTTGGCCCGTAAATCATCTGTGGCCACCACTTCTTGCGCAAAGCAAGACAGACTTGTAAACTCCGCCTCGTACTGTACAACTGACGTACCACCTTAGGTGAGGGAAAGAAACTCCTCCTTATACATGTCCTTCGAAGATTCGAGAAAGTACTTCTCATGGAATTCTCTCGTGAACTCATCTCAAGTACCCTCAATGGTTGTTCGGGTAAACTTCCACCACTCATGAGTATCTCCACGTAGTTGAAAGGCAACAAAAGACACTCTAATGTCTTCTTCTACGATCTGCAGAGTATCGAGGATTCTCGTAACAAGCTCTAGCCACTCCGTGGTCAACTTAGGGTTTGGGTCACCTTTGAACGTTGGAGGGTCTAGGCGTTGGAACTGTCTCATACCAGATGTTGCCCTAGGTTCAGGAGCTCTAGCACCACCTCTCGTTGCCTCAGCCAGCTGCCGTATGGCATTAACCATATCACGCATCAAGTCTACGCCTCCTACTTGTTTCGATAGGGCATTCACATCCCTGCCTTCAAGAACTTGCGCGAACCTACGACCTCTACCCCAATCGCGACCTCGCCTCGGGAACATAGCTTTCTATAAAAGAATAAGAAAACTAATCAACACCAAGGCAAACCATAACATCTACTTTAATCAAGTAGCCATTCAACACTTACAAATCATACCAACAAGTCTAACATAACGGGGAGCGCAAAAAGGAATGACACGTCATCTGGGTAACTCGTTTAGATTTCTTGTCAGAAATTACGTAGGCCAAACGCATTTCTAACTCAACCTCTAAATTAGTTAGCCAAATGCTATAGGCAAGTCACACCATTCCCTAAGTTCTATCTCCATGCTCATATAACACATAACATGAAGACATCTAATCCCATCTCATTTCCATCATGTAAACAAGTTAACATCATACAAGCATGTTAACACAAGCATACTAACGTAAACATCAACATCATATGGTGGCGCATCCACTTCCCACGGCTCAAAAGGTATTCGAACGTAGAGTTTTGATACCAATCTGTCACGCCCCAAAACCCGTGACAAGGCTAACCATACAGAAATACCTTTTTCCTTAACCAACTCTTTCAGAACCAAAAGAACTTCTTTGGAAAGATGAAAACATTTGAAAATAATACTCCCGGGGCTTCAAGAGAACATAAAAGTGACCCAAAAAGGGGTTAGAAAGGAGATGAGGCAAACCAGTTTGAAAAAAGGTGCAAAACAGGCAAGTAAAAAAAAATACCCCCAACAGACAGGCCGCTCAATTGGTCTAAGGACCGATCGATCGGTCTTTCACTGCTCTCGGTACTTTTTGACCTGCAATGAAAAACTGTAACCCATAATAGACCGCTCGATCGGTCTGAGGACTGATCGGTCGGTCTTTCTCTGTGTTCCAATTCTCCTTTTGACCATTTTGAAGCCCAACACTTAAACAAATGATTTTTATAGCAAGATACGCACACAAGGGCCTTAAGAAAACATCAAATTTGATAAAAAAAGACTTCACTAATTATAGAAACAAAGAGATTCAAGCTCCAACATCCATACAAACAAAGGGAATTTTATAAACATTCAACCAAAAACTTTCAAATTTACATAGCACAAGGTTTCAACCAACCTTGAAGAGTTACATCATCATCTTATAATATTCAAATTCACAAGACTTGGCGTCATGGCCCTACAACTCCCCTGGCCAATAATTACAATACATGTGCTTCAAATTATCAAAAGAAAACATGATATAACGTAGGTTCAAAATCTAGAAACTAAAACCACAATTCGTCCCGTGCCATCAGACCAGGGGATCTCCTCTAACACCTGAAACGGGTTTATACAAACACCGTGAGTCAAGGCTCAATAGAATATGACTAAGAAAGAGTAAAAGTATGATATGTAAAAAGGAAATTCTATACCATCACCATCACACATAAGTAATTTTCCAGCCAAACTACTGAAAATTCAGCAAGGTACACTTTCTCGGGATTTATAAACAATCAACGTGAACTTTTATATTCTTCTGATCCTCAACAAGTTCCACAATTCACACCTTACATACTGATTAAATTCCATATGCCACTCAGGCAAAAGTATCACGCAATCAATGGTGCCACACACGCTGTTATCGCCACAAAGGCTAATACCGCCACACAGACTATAGTTGCCAAGAAGGTTAACGTCGCCACATAAGCTAATTAATTAACAATTCCGCATTGCTAACGTCGCCACACAGGCTAAGGTTGCCACACAGGCTAAAGTCGCCACGCAGGCTAATTAATTAACAATTTCACATTGCTAATGTCACCACAGAGTTTAAATACACCATACAAGCTAACAATTGATAATCTCACATACACACAGATTCACTTTTACACATAGTGATCACAACAATGCAACACATGCACAAAATTCTTAAACTCATTGATGGGATTAAGCCCTTTTCATCAATAACCCCTAATCTCAACACATTTTGATACCCAACTCCAATTATCTCCATACTATCACAATCTCACATCCAACCCACTATTTATACATCAAACTCCCAATCTTTGACTTTCCCCTAATTAAGTTTGGATTTTCAATTCACACAAATCTCAACATACATCAACACATACAACTCAAATTAATCCAATTAATTCCTTAATTTCATAATCAAACTCGTTTAACATGCCAAGCTCAAATCTCTAACTTTCTCCAATAACTAGGGTTTTAGATTCAAGACAAATTTCATATGATTCTTCCTAAAAAGAAGCATCCAACCATAAATTCAACTTTCCTCAACCCAAATCTCCACCCTCAACTTAACACATTCCATACAAACTAGGGTTTAGTTTTAAAAAAGATCTCAAGTGCCTTTTCAAAGAAAAGATCAATTAGTCACATATCATTCACATATATTCAAGATTAGTCGAAAATCCTACCTCGGTGAGTCGAAACTCCATACTTCAAAACACCCGAAATGGCCAAACTTGCCGAATCGAAAATCCACTTGGTTGGAAACGTCGTCCTCATCGAGTGGAGCAATCTATCCTCGTGTTTTGACCGAATCCAATCTTTGCAGCTTCAAAATGTAGAGAGAAGGAGGAGAAACCCAAGCTCCATCAATGATAAAAGACAAAGGAGAGAGATGAGAGAAAGAGAGAGAGAAAGGGTCGGGTGAGGGAAGAAGGGGAGGGAAGGAAGCTTCTTTGAGAAGCCTTGGCACAAATTCCAAGGCCACTCATCCACATTGCCCAAAATAGCCCCCATGTAACCACAATGTATTTAATTCATGCAAAAATACTCAAAACCGTCCCGAGATTAATATTGTTAACTTAATATTAATTTAAAATTTTATTTTTTTAAAAAAATTCCAAAATTCAAAATTATCCCCGAATTAAATTTCTCGGGCCTCTAAGCACACAGACGGGTCAAAAAAAACTTATTAAAAAGCTACCGGGTAGCCCAGCAGTTTAAGGTCGTCATTGGGACCAGCCGCAAACTCGGAGGTTTTGTGTTCGACTCCCGTTGGAAATGCTTGAGTTAATCGATACATGTGGTTTGCGGTTGATTGCAGGTATTCGGAGGTTCACGTTTTAGGGGTGGGTCTAAAGGACACTGCCTTGACGTGGTTCCTTCGTCATCAAAAAGGAAAAAAGCTATCGGGCCCACTAGCTACACACATATATAACAAGCATACAGGCTCAAAATTAATACCACACAAGTAAATTATCATGCAAACATTTAATAACAAAAAATTCAAAACGGGATTGGGTCTCACAGGGAATATCTCCAGAATATGTATCTTACCTCAAAATTTTCCAATCATTATGAATTAGAGATGACTATTCGAAGTGCCAAACAAAATGACAAATCCATCCAAGAATTCTACAATAAGATGACAACCTATTGGGATCAATTGGCTCTTATGGAACCCTCCGACTTACAACTCCTCAATAGTTATATTCAGTATCGGGAATAGTACAGTTTCTTCTCGCACTCTGTGATCAGTTTGAGGCACTTCGTGGTGTTATTCTTCATCGTTTCCCATTGCCCTTTGTTGATGGGGCTGGTCGCAAACTTATTGCAGAAGAGACACGGTTGAAAGTGGATCAGATGGTTATTCTCTCAATTAGTCTTTACCGCCCCGTCCTCATCAGGCGGTGTTCATTCTTGCCCTTCATTGCTGCATACTCCTCATCTGCTTCAGGTCACAGGTAAGCCAAAATCTCGTGTTTCCATAGATGAGTGCAACTTCTGTCATCAAAAGATCATTGGATGTCTGCATTCCCCAAGTTAGCATAGAAGAGCCATTCTTCCTCTACTGCTTCTTCGCGTATCTCTACTTCAGTTTATCGCCCCCCGCTGCTCTTGCCACATTTGCATCCACCGACTCTATTTCCGATTAGTTTTGTCAATTTTAGACAGTGCTTGCATCTTTCGAGAATCAGTCACATGCTTCTATAATCACCTCTCACTTAGATTATCATAATTCTTACCTTTCAGGTACTTCACTCTCGACTTGGATATTTGATTCTGGTTCTTCTCACCATATGACGTCAAATTTATGAAGAACGGATACTCTGAAAATGGTGCCGTACACACACCGTGACCTCCGTGGGTATAGGTACGCACCGAGTGCGCTAAAGAAGTACTGGGTACCTTTTCAATATTCGGGTACGTTTTGGGTATGTTTGTGATACGGCCTGGGTATGTTTAGTGGTATGTTTGGGGCTTTTATACTATTTAAAAAATAAAAGAATGTAAATATAAATAAATGTGGGCTATTATGACAATATTTCTGAATCAGATTAGTCGAAAACCCTATTATCAAACAAATTCATCACACAAAAACACTACCTTTTGCGCCACACCAGTCACCACAAAGCTCGTCGCCGTTGCAATAGGCGCTGCTCTTTGGACGTCAACAACAAAAACCTTACCTTTCTCGTCGCTCGTCACTTGTCGATCGTTGTCGCACTAGTAAGCTCATCGCCGTCAAAGCTCGTTGTCACTTGTCGAACAATCGAGAACTCCCTAAGGTAACTCCCGAAGGGCCAAAGGTTGTTTTTGAAGTCATCTCCCATGACGCACAGTCGCACAGATTCGAATGAATTTTAAGTTTATTACTTTGTTTTAAATGAATTTTCTTTTTGTTCCACTTTTGGTTCCCATCAAACTTTATTTGTCTGATTTGTTTGTTTATTTGAATATTTGTTAATCTATCTGCTGAATGTTGAATATTGATGTATTAATTTTTTT
This sequence comes from Heliamphora exappendiculata, assembly GCA_034768845.1. Taxonomy (NCBI): domain Eukaryota; kingdom Viridiplantae; phylum Streptophyta; class Magnoliopsida; order Ericales; family Sarraceniaceae; genus Heliamphora; species Heliamphora exappendiculata. The sequence goes on along the minus strand of JAOTRH010105562.1, from coordinate 705 downwards.
GTTGAAACTTGAATGGTAAGCCACTGATATAGTCATATATTAAAATAATTTCTTTGTAGTGATCTTTGCTTAAGTTAGTTTTTGCTCAAGTTAGGTTTTTTTTTTTTTTTTGTGATTTACATATAGTTTAAAATTATTTTGTCAACTTTTATACGAAAATGAGTTCACCACGAAGTGTGGGTTCTACTTCAAATTCTCCTTCTATTGAACAAGATGAGTTTGCTCCTCTTTGGAATTGCGTTACAATGTTAGTTAGAAGGGGAGAAGGAGGAAGTGGTAACACAAAATTCAAGTGCAACGATTGTAATATGGAATTCCAAGAATCATACTTCAGAGTGAAAGCACATCTATTGCAAATCAAAAATCAGGGAATAAGAGTGTGCAATGTTGTGAAAAGCAAACTTGATATTCTTTCTGAAATAAGAAAGGTAGATGAAGAAGCTAAGAATCGGAAAAAAAATGACTAAGCCTAAAAATGTTCCTTTGCTGCTTTCCTTTTCTCAAGTTAAGACGTACATTTAGATTGGAAGGATTTGAGCCAAAAAAAAAGAAGAAGAAAGGCATCTAGGGATAGTCCTTTAGAGATGGCACTAAATCAAAGTGCACGAGATCATTTGCATTCTTTGATTGCTCGCATGTTTTACTCAGCTTGTTTGCCATTTCATTTGGCTAGGAATCCATATTTTGTGAGTGCTTTCAATATGC
>JAOTRH010105551.1:0-15645 GCA_034768845.1 Heliamphora exappendiculata | reverse complement strand
GCTCCAGCACACTTAGAAGTCATCAAACTCAAAGATAACAACATACAACAACATCTCATATCACCCATAAACATAACCCTTATTTTGTTACTACAACGCTTTTTCGGTTTAATTTTGGTTCTCGATTCTTAGAGTATTTAAAGGGATGTGTTGGAGGATTTTTTGAGGGATATTAGACATAAAATTTAGAGGTTTTACTTACTTGCTTGATGGCTCAATGGATAGTGGTATGGAATGACTTAACTTTAAAACAAAACACCTCTCATTGGTTCCTTTTTCTTCTCCTTCTTCTTTTTCTCCCTTAAACTTATAGAACACTTCAAGAACTATGAAGGTCTCGTCCCTCACCTCTCTTGCACGAAATTATGAAGATAAGAAGAGGGTGTTTGGCTTGATTTATATAGAAAAAAGTTAGGGGACAAAGGGAAGACAAAAAGTATCCAAGAAATAGACTTTTTCTTCATTTTAATTAATGAGATGTGAGATGATTTGAATGGGTTCATCCTTTAAAGACTAAAAATTAGATATGGGGAAGATAAATATCGCTAGGGACTATTTGGGAAACAAAAATCTGATCCCACATCAATCAAGGGATTTTGCATTGATTTGCGTGTCTTTTTGTACAAGAAAATGTATTACAAGTTATATTGATATATCATTTTGGTTTCTTTTCCTACTGAGACCTATTATTTTAGTATGTTTATGCGAAATATAGTATTCTCATGTATTATCATAATTTTTATAGCAATTGATTAAATAGATATAGTCTTTTAAGTCAAATTAAGCTATTTTGGTAATATGTGATTTTTTAACTTATTTTATTGTGTGTGAACTTCAATAATAATTTGTTTACTTTTGTTGACCTATAACACTATATTATTATGTATATTACTTATTCAACAAGTATTGGATCATCATAAAGCTTAATTTAATACCTTTCTCATCATTTTAAGCTAAAAAGAAAGCAAAAAGTCACTTTTTGGCACTCTTCCTAAGGTCGTCTGCCACTAAGGGGTAATTTTATTATTTTTGATGTTATTTTATCTTTTTCTACTTAATTATACTTAAATATTTGATTTAGGGTATCCATGTGTCAAAATTTGAATTTTTAAGACTTTTTGTTGTACTAGCAACAAAATGGTCATTTTACTCTATTTATGAAGATTTTTTATTTTAAACTCATTATTTCATGATATTTACTTCATTTAGATTGTTGGGAGACTCTCCGGGTGCTAAGGTTTTGTTGCATGAGTTTTGGACCATTTGGGGTGTCTAGGCCGAACTTAGAGTTTTCTATTCGAATTAGGGTTTTGAACCTCATTCGTATTCTATAGCCTTGTGGACTATCAGTCACTAATACTAGGGTCCAAGCAGGGTTGTTACACTGAACCACATAGTTTGTACTATGTCATTGTAATTAGGTAATCAGAGCTACATAGTTTATGTTGTCTTCACGACCTGTGTCATAGCAATAGTACAGTCTGTGCTGTCTTTATGGTCTGTGCTATGAAAATAAAGCCAAGTAGTCAGAGTTACTGTCATAGTCTGTGCTATGCTTCATAGTCTGAGCTATGGAATAATTGTGTACTCAGCAACGCTAAACATTTAATGTCAGCGATTTGAGTTACTGATGATGCCAGCCACTCGGTTAAGTTAAAGCCAGATTCAAGCAATCATATACCCCAGACAATTTATCATAAAGCCTGAGCAACTCAAGTAATTCAAGTAACTCGAGTGACTTGAGCAGTTGGCTTGTGTTCCATCAGCTTGAGCTTCCTTAGATCTGATGCACGATTGCACATGCTTTTAGTCGGGGAATAACTCGGATTCCTCCTGAATGACCCATCTTCTTAATGACCCGAGTAACTCGGGTTCGATCAATTCACTTGTTTGTGTAAATTGGATCCTTCTTTATATAGAAATCTCTATACCTTTTTCGTCATTAGGCACTATTCATTCGAATTAATTCGAGCTGCTCGAACCATATGACTTACTCGAGTAACTCAACCAAGCCATAGCTTAAGCTTATTTCCCTCTTTTACTTGATTTGATGATTCAGATACTAGTTCGAGTAATTTGGGCAACGACTGAGTTGTCATTTTTTTCTTACCATCTACAGATAGCAAACGGAATCAATCCAATCGGTCTTCGACATGTATAGTTTTAAACTAATTTTGAGAGTTACACTGAATTTTATTTTTGATTGTTCGCTATTAAAAAGTTTTAATCTAAAGCTTATTTTGGAACTTGCTCGTCCTGATTATTTTTTTGACTTAAATCAGTGACATAATATTAGGATATTGATTTTTAGCCCCAACAACTGTACATTATATGATTAGAGCATAATATCTTTTTACTTTTGTTGATAAACATGATTTTACAAGAATGATACAAAAATGATTTAATCCTTAATATACTGAAATTTTATTTTCAATTGCTAAATGAGACGTTATGAAACGCGGTAAGGAATATTTTGAAAAAGTAAAAATTAATTTTTAAAATTTTAATAAATTTTTTTGTTTAACTTCTTATTTGTGGTCTTCTTAATCATGTATGAGATTTTTATCATTAACTGCACATTATGTGAAAGATGAATGAAGATTAAACAAAAAAATAATATTGTTCAAAATGATTGAGAGTTCACACACTCCTGTGACTATTATACATGTTATTTATGATGAATTGATAGCATGGGATATTTCTAAAAAATATTTTCAATTTTATTAGAAAATGCTACAAATAATGATGTAGCTGAATGACATTTAAAAATGTTGTTTGATTTACCTTTTGATTCTATCTGTACTGATGTTTTTCGTGTGCATTGTTGTGTTCGTATTTTAAATTTAATTGTACAAGATAGTTTAAATATATTATCTCCATTATTTGATAAAATAAAAATAGTGTACATAATATTAATTCTTCTCAAAACAAAGGTACAAATTATATAAAAAATATTATAAACAACTTTGTACGGAAAAAATCTGAATTTACATATGCCTATTAGATGAAATTCCACTTATGAACTTTTAAAAGTTGCTAATGAATATAAAAGGCTATAAATTATTTATATTATTCAATTACATAATAGTGCATCTAATTGTTCTATTATAACTCCGAGTGATTATTATCGGACAATTGCTGAAATTATTCGAGATTTTTTATAAGTTTTTGATAGCTCAACAATTTTTTTTTGTAGTATATATTATTCTATAGTATGTTGTGTTATTATTCAATTAGTAAGGCCCCGTTTGGTAATGCTTATATTTTCTAGTTTTTGTTTTTATTTTTAAATTTTTTGTAAACTGTAAACAAAAACATGTTTGGTAATTATTTTTGTTTTCAAAAAACTGTAAACAATTTTTAAAATTTACAAAATTTTTATAAACAGAAAAAATGTGTTTTCATTTGTTTTATAAACACGTTTTGATTGTATCTCTTTTTTTTCACTATCTCTGATTATTATATTTTGCTACCGCCTCCGACTACGACATTCGGCCATTCCCTCTGGCCACCACCTCCGACCATCGTCTCGGCTTTTGACCACTACATTTGACCACCATCACTACCCCTTACTATCTTTTCGGCTAACACCTATAATCACCATATTTAATTACTACATTCGACCACCATTGTTACATCTTGCTATCATCCCTGGCTAATACTCTTGGTCACCACCATCCGGCCACCACCGCCGATCACCTGCTCCGACCATCGCCTCCGACCACTACTTTCGACCACCATCACTACTTCTTGTTATCATCACCGGATAATACCTCCGACCACCACCTCCAATATTTATATTTATCTGCAGCCTCCAACTAACATTTTTCAAACATTTATGTATCAAACATATTTTTATTTTTATTTTTTTTAAATAAACAAAAATATGTTTTTTATTTTTTGTAAATAAAAAATAGAAAACTGTAAACGTTATCAAACGGGGCCTAAACATTTGAATGACTTTTCAAACATGCTTTGTACTTGATAATTTTGAAAATGTCTTGACTACTATAAAATCTAAATTTGATAAATATTTTGGAACATTACCACTCATTTTGTTTTTTTTGGTATTGTAATAGATCCACGTTTAAAATTTAATACTTTACGACAATGGTTAAAAATAATATATAATAGTGATGAAAATACTAAAAATATTTCTTTAACAATTAATTTAACAATATCCAAATTAAAAAATTTATATAATTATTATAAAACTGAAGTAGGCATAGATAGAATAGTCATAACACTCGTTACAAACTCGGCTTTTTCATCTAGAAGTATGGCTATATCATTGCTTAAAAGTAGAAGAATGACTTCTACTAGTACTATTACTAGTGATTTTATATCTGAATTAATGCGATATCTTGAACAACCTGTAATTGAACATAATGATAGTGATGATTCATTTGATATTTTGTCATGGTGAAAATCAAAAGAGTCTAGGTATCTTGCCTTTTTAATTATGGCTCATAATATACTAACAGTTCCAGTTTCCATTGTTGCATTCGAAGCTGCTTTTAGTGTAGGTGGTTGAATAATTTTTGAAAAAATAAGTAACTTGAACCTAAATACTGTTGAAGCATTAATTTGCCTAGAAGATTGACAATTTGCAGAATCAAGAATGCAACAAGCCAATCAAAAATGAGAACTAGTAGATCATTTAAAAATTTTAAAAATATCATGACCCTCTTGGATTGAGGATAGCTCTCCTAAAGAATATAGGACTTTTTTATTTTAATCTTGTACTATTATTTTGATATAGTATAAGGTTAAAAAGTGAAAATAATTGGTAAATATGTAGGTGTTAATCTAGTTGAGATGTGCATATTTTGTAGTGATGTAATTTTTCACTGCTCCTTTTAATTTTTATGTAACTAATAAAATTGTTTGACTAATAAAAAAAATTCTTTCTTAATAAATAAGTCTTGCAAATTTTATGAGAGATAAAATTCTACTAATAATATATAATATTTTATATTATAAGTATAATTTTTATATTATTTCTATGGGTGAAGAAGAATTAATTTTTTAACAGTTAAACTGCATCAGAATTATATAAAACAAGCCTCGTAGAATATAGCAAATGAGCATGCTTAGACATTAATTATGCAGCCCAACTTGACCTGTTAATGACCCTTAATTTAAGGTATAATTTATATTCTCCATGATACTTTCATAATTGTATCAAATTTAATTTTTTTCGATCACTTTATTTCCTTTATCTTGGAGTATGACTTAAGCCTCAATAATCCAATGCCAGTTAAAAAGATGCAATCAAACGTGCCTCTAAAATCTCAATTTCTTCATTCAAGGCTCGGTAGACAGTAGTCTTGGGGGGCTTGGGTTTGCTGCCAGTGTTTATTTCTTAGTTAGAATGGGTTGGGAAAATCAAATACTGTCATCTTCAAAAAGAAAGAATTTTTTTTTTCTCAAAAATACAGTTTTTAAGTTAGATTATTTGGCATCTCTAAGATGTTTACTATTTTTTTTAATTTTTTTTCTTCAAAAAATCCCTTATATACATCCCAAAGAATGTGTATTTTTTTTAATGAAATATTTATGATATCCTCAAGTAAAATGTCAATCCTATTTTCAAAAGTAAAAAGTTGTGTAATTAGCCTAAAGCTCTGTTTGGTTTAGCTATACATGTGGCTTTTGTGGCATTTTTTTTGTCTTTTATGAAATTTTTTTTATTTTTTAAGCTAATTTCTTTACTTTCTCGATTTATCATGATAAACAAATCTAAAAAATATAGCCGTTTAGAAAAAAAATTTCGTTACAAACGCAAAAAGTCACATAAAAGCTTTAAAGTGGCTTTTTTTTTTGTCTTAATTGAACTTTTTTTTATTTTTTGGTCAAGATTTTTTTCCTTTTATGATTTCTTATAAGAGATTCAAAAGAATATCATCATTTGAACTAACATAGAAAAACTTTACTAAAATGCAAAAAAAGCCATATAAAAAAAGCTATTCCACACTGTGCTTAAATATTACACTACAACTTAAAAACAAAAATTAAAAATATATTAGACATTTTAAAAAACTAAAAAAAAAACCATCGTAAAAAAATTATTCCAAACAATTTAAATCTTTCAATATTTTTTAAAAAAAAATAAAAGCTAATTTTTTAAAAGCCAAACTTTTTAAATATTATAAACAAGTGCAAATAGGCACAATGGGCTAGGATAGTCTTGAACCCCATATTTTTGTGTAAAATCTGATTGGGCTTATAAAAGTTAAATGGTTTACCCTTGTGGGGAAAACCCAAAACTGTTGGGGCTTTCCAAACTGGACTTTGTATGCTAAAAATGGGCCACAATGCCCTTGTTGGTTGCTTGCACAATAGGGTGAGCCTTTGATGCTTGTTGCTAGCTTTGATGGACTACAAGGCCTCGTTTGATTTGGACTTAAAATTAATTTATTATCTTTTAGCGTAAAGTCATAAAAAAGAAAAAAAAAGGTAGTTGTTTGAAAATACAGCTTATTGCCTTGTTGCTTATACCTTTTAGTATTTTAGTCTTTTTTATTTTTATCTAAAATATCTTCTTTATCTATTTTTAAAAATATTTTAACTTTTATTATACATGTCTTTTTTATAAAAATTGTAATTTTAGAACATACTTGTCAAGATTTATCACACAATAACTATATTAAATAAAAATTATAAAAAAATAAATAATAATTTTTCTCAACAACTTTAAGCCACTTTAAATTTTGGCATAATTGTGTTATGACTTATTTGACTTGAAACCCCTTAGAGCTAAATAAGCTTTTAGCTTTGATGGACTACAACTTTAAGCATTTTTATTTTCTTCAACATGATCTACACATGTGGGTGTCTCTAGAAACAAACACAACTTCCTCCAAAAAATTCCCGTTAGACTTTAAATATATAGCCTTTTAGACTTTGTACACGCCATCTTTAATTACCCACTTTCCTCCAAGAAACAATGCTTGGGTTCCAGCCTTTTCCATCACCATGCACCCAAATGGTATTCAATCCCAATCATAATCTCACTCTACAGTCCCATTGGTGAAATTATATATATGTTGTGGATAGAAATTCTTGAGATAGGAGTTATGCACACATGATTATGTTTTGATGAATAAAATGATTTAGTTAATGTATTGGAACCAGATTCAGATTGTGACGCTCGGTATTTAAATTAAAGATAAAATAAAAATAGTTAATTTATAAAAAGATTCAAAATAAAATTGCTAACAAAACCTTATATTTGATTTTAATATTTGAGTCCAAAAACTTACATCTACTAAAAATTTAGATAATCAAGAATCGTAATAAAAATATATTATATCGTTAGAAAGTTTTATTTTGGATCTTTTCATCATTACAAGAAATGTGAGTTTTAGCAACGGTAATTTACGTCGCCAAATGTTATAAAAACCGCTGCTAAATGTTCTATTTGTCTATACCAGCGGTTCCTAAACCGTCGGGAGATACCCGTCGGTGTATGCATTTAGCGACGGTTTTTGAAGTCGCTGGTATAGCATTTTTTTCCCAACGATAGATATTGCAGCGGTTACGACGCTGGAAAAAACATGCTGACACTTTAGTAATACTCTGTAGCGACGGATTTTAAGCGTCGCTATTTCCATCACAAAAATTAAAACCGCTGCTATAGCTTATTTTTTTAGCGGCGCTTTCAACCGCTAGGTAAAAGCTTTAGAACACTCTATTAGCGACGGATTTTAAGCGTCGCTATTTTCACTTAAAAATCAAACCGCTGCTATTGCTTTCCCTTTAGCGACGCTTTTAAACGCTAGGAAAAGCTTTTAACACTCTATAGCGACTGATTTTAACCGTTGCTATTTATACAACAAAAAGTGAAACCGCTGCAATAGCCTACCATTTAGCAGCACTTTTAACCGCTAGGTAAAAGACTTCAACGCTGCTAAAAAAAAATTTAGAGTCACTTTTAAGTGCTGCTAATTCATATTCATATTTTAATTATTGATAAAAAATTTTAATATTTTTTTAAATTGACACTACAATACCTACTATTACGACAAAGTACATTTTTTATAATTTTAAAATTTTTTAATAACTCAAAATTAAAATGTAAAATCAACAATAATTTTTAACATTTATTACACAAACTTTTCATAGTTCAAACTCAAGTAAATCAAGTGCTTTAATAAATGCCACAATACCATAAACCAAAAAATAACTTACCTAAATATAAAAAGCATAAATACTCCAAATAGCTTGATAGATGCTTCCATTCTTGCAAAGTTCTCTACGAATTAGCTTGGTAGATGCTTCTTTATTGTCCTAGTACCTGCAATATAAAATATGTAATATAATAAGTTACAAATATTCAGTAAAATAAAAATAGATGAATAAAGTAAATATTCACAATATATAAAACATTCAAATCATTCAAACTTATAAACAACAAAATTAATAAAAATAATGTACCTCGGCCGTGACATTCTATTTCATAACTCCAATAAGTTAATCTTTGGCGTTGTTACGGAGAAACCTGATCAAGTGGGACACTAGTCTCGTCTTGAACCAAAGTTAGACAATAGGTAACTTACATAAATATACAAAACAAATCTTCATGAAACTTAAGAAAAACTTAAGTAGTTAAGTAGAATTATGAATTACAAATATTTTTAGAACTAAAAATAATAATAACCTATGAGCTAGTAGAACCATGCAATTGCCTAAACAAGAATTCCATTTGCTTTTTTAAAGTGCTTACTTCATCGGACTGAGTTTGCAACTTATCTTCTTGTGCTTGCAACTTTTCTTGTAATTTACGGATCGCTTTTTTGTCTCTTGCTCTCTCTTCCTCAGAAGCTACTCTTAACCTTTCAAAATTTTCAAAACCTGAGTTGCTGCTTTTAGGAGTGGGCCCAAATTCCAAACCACGAATACGACAATTACGCTCAGATTTATTAATTACTTGAGAATAAATGTCATTTGCCGACCAGACTATGCATTCATGGGAATTCTCTTCCATGCCATTTGGTTGTGATTTCAACAATTCTTCCAATATTTTTCTAAAACTCGTAATTTTAATTGAATTAATGAAAACTAAAAAGAATTATGATTAATTATAATACCAACAAATAGAATTGATTCTAAAACTAGTTGATGCTGACATAATCTCTCCATGTTAATACCAACAATTATAACCTTGACTAATTCCAAATGAAACCAAGTGATCACGTATAGTTTCTAGGTTCAACATATATGAATTCACACATTTTACGCATGGGCATAAAATTGTCTTATCCTTAGATGCACTACGAGAAGCAAACTTCAAAAAGTCTTTCTCTTTCTAAGTATTCTCTTGACAATCTACTCTTCTTCATCCAACTCTTATCCATTAATTATATATAAAAGAAACTGAGGTAAAAAAAGAAAGTAAATTTAAGTATGATAAAAAAAACTACTCTTATTAGATACACAACAAGTATTTAGAATGTATCACTCACATGAAAATAAAAAGTCATAATATATTGAAAAATGATATAACGAAAACTCATCTCGAAACATGATTATAAGGTTTACAGCATTATGCGAGTCTATATGTCTCTCAAGGATCTTTTCCCATTTCTCCATTGGACAAATTAACACCAAATTAGAGAACACATGTGACTCGCGAATCTAATTCTTTCACTCAATTTCACAAACAAAGCCTCGAGTCTATAGGCTTTTGGTGGGGTGGAAGGTCGGGTTAAATATAAAAATAATTTTACTAAATTAAAATCTAAAATAATGTGACACAATCACAACTATAAATTTTAAAATTTTTTTATGTAAAGCCCATTAAATCAATGGTTGTAATTATGTCACATTATTTTAGATATTAAGTTAGTATCTCTAGCATTATTGATTTCTTATTAAACGGTGCAAGTTAATAAAATTTGGTAAAGTAATTCTATGCGCACAAATGATGGATGATCAATCAAACACCGAGTACTCAAAAAGTTTTTCTCTTATCTCTTGTCTTTGTTTGATCGGTCATCTATCTGTGCAATAAGCATAATTTAGAAAGATTTGGAAAATGTTTCAGGATTCAAACCCAGTTGCATGAGCTGGGGCCAAAGAAAATACTAAATATTTTAACAAAAGATAAAAAGCCAAAAAAGATCACCTCAAACAAATTATCCCAAAGGACCCAAACCATATAACATTTTTCTTCCTCTTTCTAAAAATGCTAAACATCCAAAAAGTATTGTTTTTTAGACTTTCCAAACAAGCTCTTAGATTAAATACTAACTAGCAATGCGATTACGGCTATGTTCTTTACAATTATATTTTATGAAGTCTCTGTTTTGAGCAACAGAAGAGAGTATTTTTTGTTAGCAGCTGATGATTGCAAAGAGGGAGAACAAATCAGGAAGAACTACAATTTCCACAAGTGGTTAAAAAAATAAAAGAAAAACACGAGAACTTCTCATTACAACAACAAATTTCTTCTTATGTGTTGTAGGTGGTACGAGATGAACGGCTGCGAATGAAAGGTAAGATTATGCTGGGAATGCCCAACCCTTGAAAAACCCCAATCTTGTAAATAACCAATCTTTAAAAAAACAAACAGACGAGTCACTAATGGACTGAAGTGAAGTAACAAATAATTATAGATTAGGAAAAGAGGCTATTTATTTTCACAAAATCATTGAGCAAATAGCACATATATTACAGACTTAGAAGGGAACGCGAAGAGATTTACAGTACCGTTTGGATGCGTACACTCCAAGTCTGCAACTTGACTTTTATATGTATATATAGAATATATATAAAACCATATATAATTATATTTATACCAACACTTTTACTATAAACAAACTGACACATCATATTCAAACATGGAAAAACATCAAACACTTCTACCTTAGAGAATGCGAGTCGGAGAGATCAATAGCAAAGACCAAAAGTGGCGACAAGCGGTGACCAGTGGAGACAGCGGCGACTGACGGCAAGACCAACATGTGGCGAGCAATAGTGGCGACTAGTGATGACCAGTGGAGACACCGGCGATCGGTGGAGACAGCGACGACCGACGGCAAGCAACGGCGGTAAGAGAAACTGCGGCAACAAACAAATAAGGCAATGGAGAGGTCGCGTGCCTATGTTATTTTGGGGTTTAGATGACCTACGGTTTAATTTTTGTTTGGGGTTTGAGGGAAGACTAGAGGTTTCTTCCTTTTGGCATGATAGGAGTTTTTATTTTTGGCGTGATAGTCTATAGTAGCTTTTGGGTGGAATATGGAATTAATTTGGGTGGCGAAATGTATTAGGTCTGGTTTATAGCAGCGTTTTTAATTAAACCATTGCAAAAAAATTTTTTATCCCAGCGGATTAGGAAAATATTGCTGCTATATACTCAATTTTTAGTAACACTTTATAACCGTCAGTATATATAATTTATAGCAGCTGTTTTAAAAGCTGCTGGTAAAAAAATGCTGGCAAAAACCAATTTTCTTGTAGTGTATAAATTAACTATTTTTATTTCTTATTTAATTTAAATACCGGGCATCACAAATATTTTTCATAGCTTTATTGTAAAAAATATTTTGTTTTAATTTACTAATAAGAACACTAAAAAATAAAACTAAACTTACCTAACTAAATTTCAGACTACCCTTCCCTCCCCTAGACTCAAAATCATGGTCAAGAAACACAAACCAATAAGAAGATTTGTACCATATATAATGTATATGGGACCTTAAGGGCTATAATGAAATGAGTGATGAGGAGACGGGGGATTGAAGTTGGGGAACATGTCGTACCCATAAATTAAATTTTGTTACATGTAATTAGTTATTTCGCATTTGTATCACATAATTAGGATTAATAATTTAACAAATGAGGAATTAATAATACTCCTATTTATGGTATTAATAATATTAAGTTCTCTTGATATTATTAGTATTTAATTTTAGATTATCTCTTTTTTTATTTAATAGTCAAAAAATAATTTTACAACTCTTATCTCATTCTTTATTTCATTCTAATAAAAAATGAATTAAATTTTTTATTGTACACATAATTCAATCCACAATTCTATGATATTACAAAAAAATATATGAAACTCACAGTATTCCTTACCTATTAATCATTCATTTGTGCAGAAGCAAAGTTTGGAAAATATTTAAAGGCTTGGCAATTATATAAATGACTCGTTTACCTATTGTTGTTACCTAATTCAACAGACTTCTTTTATATGGTAATATTTGGAGTGAGACATGGATAACTACTCTAAATCAAGTTTGGGATAAAAATTAGTTTTTTGGGAGGAAAAAGGCTAGCTTTTTAGTAATACTATTTGGTATTATAACAAAGCCAATTAATGTTTTTCATTATTTTTTCCAATAAATAAACATTTACCTCCCAAATAATATAATATTTTTTTTTCTAAATAAAATGAGCATAATACTTTTAATACAAAAAGTCAATTCTACTTTAAAAAATAAAAAATTATACTGTCATCTCAAGTGCTACAGCTTAAAAATAAAAAAGAATATATTAGACATTTTAACAAAATAAAAAAACTATGGTAAATAAATTATTTGAAACAATCTAACTTGTTTTTTCATTCTTTCTCTTTAAAATAAAAATAAAAATAAACCTCTAAACAAACTAAAAACATTCCAAAAAGGGCCTAAGTTGATTCAGATTTTGAAATTATGTATGTAACCTTCTATAAGTAAAAACGGGAACCCATTTGAAGACAAAATTGAAGAATTAACCCATTTTGTTTTGTGGACTTTCCTTTTGGTTTGGGTACGTTAAAAGAAAAATGTGACATATCGTCAAAATGAAATCTTCACCAGAGGCAATTTAACCAATTTTATGGAATTGATTTTTTAGAAATTAGTCAAGATATGCTGCTAGAATATTAAAATATTAAAAAAGAAAAAGAAAAACTAATCTTATGATATATAGTAGGGGTGTGCGCGGATTAAGTTAGAACGGGTGAAAAATTTTTCTTCGAATAACTTATTATTGGCATGCGATTGTTTTTTTAACTCACTACCAATTATAAAATTAGCGGATTGCGTGATATTTTTTTGTGATTTTAACACACAATTTAAGCAGTTTAACGGGTTAAAAAATTATTAAATTTTGAGATTATTTTATTTAAATTTGTTTCTAAAAAATAAAAAAAACCTATTGCATTTAAAAAAAAAACATATTTAACACATCAATTAAAAGACTAGCAAAAAATAGTGGTAGTCATCCAATAATAACAATAATAACACAATTAAATATCTCAAATAATAATATTTACATTGCGTACTGATTGAAAGAAAATACTCGCAACATATAAATTATTAATTAAAACTAAAAATATTTTAATTTGTTCCTTATAAATATGTATATGAGATTGAGATTCGTTGTATGTGAAAATATTATAACAAATATATACCATAGGCGGATTAAGTTAATAACAAGTTAAAAAAATATAATTTGCAACTAACTCGCTCAACTTATTATTATTATTATTATTTTTTCACTCAACTAATCTAACTCAACCCACTCACTCAAATAAAATCGCACAAATTTAGTTAGGTTGGATTGGGTCGATGAATTAAAGCGGATTAACATGTAGCTTATGTTATTAAAGTAAATAATTAATTCATAAGCGAGTTAAAGAAATATAACAATTTGAGTTGTGTTTTAATTAATGTTCTGGTCATTAGGAGTAGGACTATATTAGTGTATATTAGAGTATGTGATATTTTATATCATCTTATGAATTTATTATTTATTTTAAAGTGTCGCACATGAAATATTATATTATGTGGTATCTAAACGTAGTCAATAAAATATAATCATCATACCGTTATTAGTTTGTATTTAAAATCCAAAAAATATATTATTTTATTTAGAGAAATTTATACAACTCTGTTTTTTTATTCATAGAGTTGTGTATCTGTCTTTATCTTTATTTACAAATATTTATTTAATTGTTTATCTCTGTCCAAGTATATTATGATTGTGTTTGGTAAAGATACTGTTAGTAACTTATAAATAGTAGTTTATTACAAAAATTATGAGTACTTAATAAAAATTATAATTTGGAACTAAAATAAAACAAAAAATAGTTACAAGTTGTAACCGAAATTATGAATATTTAAAAAAATTTATAATTTATAATTAAAACTAATAGTACGAAACTCAAAACTACTAGTAATAACATTTCCAACCACCCTTATATGCTTACAGAGACTTATATTCGTTTCTATTCACATAGATAGAGTCTCATCTCTATTGTTTTTTTTCTGTTCATAAAATTTGTACTTTTTCATATGGAATATATATGAATCTCGTTTTATAAGTTTTATTTAATAAACTTTAAGTTTGATAATTTGAGGAGAGAGAGAGAGAAAATAAACTTTAATGTTGATAATTAGAGAGAGAGAGAGAGAATTTCTTTATGTACAAAGCCTATAATGCATATAATGGGTATTGAGAGAAATTTATAGAGTGTATTTAGAAATTTCAAACTACAAATAACATGAATATGAATAATGTAAAAATATATGATTACATGGGGCTTAATGAACTATTGTATTCATTTTTCTTTAGTTGCAAACACATACATCCACTCCCATATTGTATTATATTTGTCAAAGTTTGAACTCTTCACATTCTATTTGGAAAAGTAACACTTACGTTATTGGGCAAAAAGCTGCTTGATAAACTATTATGTATTTTTGTTGTAGGACTTATGTAAAAATAAGTTCATAAAATAGGATCGCCAATCAATATTCCTGTTACTTATGTACAAGATCAAAATTACTTATCAAATATAACTATGCAATTACATATCACATTTATTTTTTAAAGTGGGCTTTCAAAATTATACTTACATTTTATTTTTCACACAAATGTAATATGATCACGTAACTTTCTTTATATAATTAATTTAATTTTTTAACATGGTTGATTTCATAGTTAGGATTTCACTAAATGAATCACTCATATTTGGAAAGTGAGCTCGGTACCCATCAAATATCACACTCTCTAAATGATATCTTAAACCGAATTGGGACTGTGCTGTTCATGCTACACAGTACAGGATGCACTGTAACTTATGTTTTTTGCTTTTTGAAGAAATTGAGAAGAGAAAATAACTATATATTTTCTGTGTATTGAAACTGTACAATATATGGCCTATTTATAGGCGAATAGGGATAAATAATAAAATCAATCTAATCAATCTAATATTCTAATCAATCTAATATTTCAACATTCTCTCTCAAACGTGAGATGATGAAGTCAGCTGAAATTTAGAAATTAGAGCATGAAGGCGACTAGGAGGATGAGATTTTGTGAAAAGGTCGGCAAGTTGATCTTCAGAAGAGACAGATCAGCGGCAACGCGAGTTACACGACGGCGGCGGCGGCGGCCTGAGGCGACGGGAGCAAGCTGACGACGGCGGCGTGTCCCGCGATGGTGTCGGCGGCGGCCTGAGGCAACGGGAGCAAGCTGACGACGGCAGCGTGTCCCGCGATGGTGTCGGCGACAACCTGAGGTAACGGGAGCAAGCTGACGACAGCAGCGCGTCCCACGATGGTGTCGACGACGACCTGAGGTAACGGGAGCAAGCTGACGACGGCAGCGTGTCCCGCGATGGTGTCGGCGACGGCCTGAGGCAAC
>JAOTRH010105530.1:0-15645 GCA_034768845.1 Heliamphora exappendiculata | reverse complement strand
TCAAGAGTATATTAAATATTTTAACAAAAAAAAGAAAAATATATCTTAAATAAATGAGAGTACAACTTAAAGATAGCCTAAAGGTGATATGATAGAAGCTTTTTCAAAACATTAAGTGGTTATTAGATAAAAGAACACCTAATATTTGTAAATTAACAGCATATTGAGGTATCAATTACTGTAGATTGCTCATCAGCTTATATAAATAAAGCATCACACGGTTTCTCTTGAAAATAGTGGTTCATAGTCTACCGTGACATTAACGAGGGTGGTGGCAAGAGCTTTCATTCCGAGGTGAAGCTGAAGTCTCAGTCAAGGGATTGCAACTGAGCACCATGTTTTTCATTTGCATTTTGTCAAGACATCCTATTCAATTCACATACCCCATAGTCAAGAAAGGTTCCTAAGCCAACACTTCAGATCTATAAGGCAACATGAACAGCTCAGCACTAAGTTACATCTAGCTTTAGCAAGAGCTGAAGTCTCAGCATGGAGAAAAAAGGTCACAAGATGCTGATAGAAGTTATACCTAGCTTTTTCCAATAAAACAGTATTAAAAGGCTGAAGAGTTTCCCAGGACGTCGGAGACACGTCTCAGAAGGTTCTTCTAGTGTTACCAACTTCCCATTCAGTAAAATTTTAAAATTTCCAGCCTAAAATTTAAAAGATGTGGTCGTTTCGTTCAAGCTGATTACTACTGTTAGTCAGATTTTACTAGCATTTACCACACAATACACATTTTTGACCAACCTGTAAATAATCCACAGAATCTTAATTTTAAATTATCAATCATCCAAGGAAAAACATTGGGGAAAGAAACAACCATAACAGACCTTGGAATTAACTGTTAAAAAGAGTAGGCATTAATACATCACTTGATATATACATCTGCCAAGAACAGCATGCATTCATACAGTAGTAAATGCCCATTAGAGAGCAATATGCATGCAAAAGATATATATAATGTTCATAATTCTTCAAGAGATGTAAAACCAATGCTTAACACTAGAACAAGTTTATCTGAGGCAGCAAAAATAGCAAAAGATCAGCCAAGAAGTTCTCTTCTGAGCTTTTATCCATTTCAGCAGCCATTAGACACAGAAAGATTATAGGACCACTTTATCAGGAAAAACTTACATTATTATATATTTAACCATCTCTTAAAATGCACTCAACTAAAAACAGGGTTGAGAGAGGAAAGGAAGTATGTGACAACCTTTGAATCCTGGTAAGGCCGGAAAATCTTCATTTTGGATGCTGAACTCTTGATTTTGTTGAACAATAGGACCAAGACCTTGTTTACGAAGCGAACCTGAAATTCTTTGGTTTAGATAATCATCTAATAGCAGGTGTAAACCCTTGAGAACCATCCTATGCAAAAAATAAATAAATAATAAAAAAATACCAAACTTACTCAATTGTCCTTGAGGCCCTCCAGCAGAACTGGGGCGGCTGGTCAGCTGAGGGAAATCATTTATGTCAAAGGGGGAACCATCATGGGAATTTACATCATTAAACATTCCCATAGAACTAAGATTATTCACTGCTTGGACATGGCCTTGAGATAGAGACCCACCAGAAGTAGGATAGGAATTTCCTAGCATAGAAATCACCTGCGGAGAAGCTGAATCCAGAAAACATCATTACCTATGACAAAAGCATAAGCGAAAAACAAAAATTCATCATCTTTACAAAGAAAAATAACAATTGATGGTTAACCAACAAAGTCAAAGAGAATCAGTCAACAGAATACAATCAGCCAGGCCATCCAATTAAAAGTCAATAGCTAACCAGAAGCAAAGATACTTGAGAAAAAGTTGACAGACTGGTATTTAAAGAAAAAAGAAGATGAAGAATAGGAAAAAAAGATAGTCCCAGGGTACCCAAAAAAAAAAACTATGCTCCAAGCCATTTAAACTACCAAAAAAAAAAACACATAAAATGCAGAGAGAATAATCAATTGTATTAACACCTACCCTTCACCAATAAGGAATAACATATCAAAGATACCAGATGCAATCACAACAATGTCCTATCAAAAGCAAGTTGAATGGTACGAATAGATAAGTAAATGTGTATTTGATAGACTACACAATAGATACATCTTTCCAATTGTAGTCCGTAAATGGATGAAAAATCTGCAACAGTGGTTGGCTCCATAGTGTAAAGCTAAGCAATTTCGTTCCAATTTAGGTAATGCCTGATTATAAGACCTATTCCACATTGACTGATGTCAGAAACAGCTATTTTAATTACAGCCCTCATTTCTTAAATTTTTCAACCATTTCATGAGATCAACTGTACCGTTGAGATTTTTTTACAAAAAAGGACCTTAATTCCTGAAAATAATTGAAATTTATGGAAAAGGACCTTAATTCCTCAAAATAGTGGACATTTATGGGCATAGTTACCAGTTTTAGAGAGGGGCCCGACAATCAAAACTTGTGACAGAAAAACATTAATCTTGCATAATTTTCAACTAAGCATTGTCTATTCTACCCCATCAGCTTTACCCACGAATAGTGAAAGACAAACTCAGAAAAGCAATCATTCATGAATCTGAAAGGCTGAAAGCTTTTATGCCTATGTGCTAAAAAAAATCATCATTTTGTTGTGGTAAATCAGTACAGGGTGAATAAGTAAAAGGAAACAGGAAGATATCAAACAGCAGTTTAGCAGGTCAGGGTGAGGTCCAAATTCTTACATCTATCTTTATGCAAAAAAAAAGCAGCAAGAATGTTTTGTTTTCCGCTTTCTACACAGAAAATTATCAAATTCTTCTCAGACAACAATAACCGGACATTGAGGGGTGTCAAGTTGTCGAAGTTCTGTTAAGAATACACCTTTTTCTAGAAGAAACGAAGCTTTAAGGGACTAAGCACTACCATGCCAAAATGATGGTCAATACATCAACAAAAAAGCTGTTCGTAAATGATCTCGTATGCAATATCATAGCTATGATACTCAGCAGCAAAACAACAATATCTAAAGCCATGACATTTTGTCGCCAGTTCAAAGCAATAAACCTTGTTGATGCACACCGCTAATTAGTCTATTTGGACCTTGTATGGTTAAATTTCCAGAACCGCTATTGGCTGCTAGATTTAGGCGAGAAGCAAGACCAGGCACAGATAATCCTCCAACAGAGCTCATGCTCCTCCCAATGTTGCCCCCACCAACTATGTTTCCAATTGAGCTGGTAATCCGATGACCAGCATTTCCCAAAATTGGAGATACTCCCAGACCTGGAACAGCACTCCGATTACCAATCGCTGAGGAGGTTGGCAAAATTCCAGGAATAGGACCACCAATTCCATTTGTGCTACTGCTAAATCCAGGGCTTCCAACGGCATTCATTCCACCTCTACTTGTCACCCCTGAATGACCATGTGAGCTTCCATGAGATATCTAGATACAAAACAATACACAACCAGATAGAGTTCAGCAAGAAATGTTTATAATATATGAAAAACACGATTAAATGAAAAACTCTCGACTATTAAAAATGAGAAAAACTAACTTAAACACCTGAGAAAGAACAACAGGGAGATTGTTTGATGCAAAACGTCCACTAGAAAGGGTTCCAGTAGGTTGTTGAACCCCACTGGAAGGAACATTATTTATTGTAGAGTTTCTAGATGCAAGTGTGCCAGGCATGTTGGGACCATTGAAGCTCCCATGAATGTTATGCAGCCCTTGAATAGTTCCTGTAAAAGGAATCTTCTACAGTATGAAAGTTTTAGGGAACATATAGATTGATACCCAGCAAAATCCACTCACCTGTGTGATGATAACCAGGGGAGGCTGCACCAGATTGGGCAGAGAAAGATGTAGCAAAAGACCGCCCAGTACTTTCAGGAAGATTTGAAGCCGATCCGTTCAGAGATGACTGCAGACAGAATTGTGATTTTTCTTATATGCTGAAGTGTGATAAAATTTACAAGAAACAAGGTGAACAAGTACCAGAAATATGCATATGGCCACTAACTCATGTATGAGATCAAAGAATTGATATACAGGATGCAATGAGAAAAACAAAGGAAGCATGTACACAAATGTCACAAAGCATATTGAATGAATGCCCAACTGCTAATGTATCCCCACCAACTACTCAAAACTATTTATCTCCATGTTTTATGGTCCACCTTAGAATGGACTTATCTTTTTTATGGCAATGGAAAACATAACATTCAGGGGTAAAATGTCATGCTTGATAAGGCATGCTAAAGATTTCTCCATATAGTGAAGCAAGCAATCAAATAAGATGTAACAAAATTGGAGTGAATTAGTTTTCCGCCAATCTTCATGAATTCTTGTTGGATAAGAAGGCAGAAGCAAATGTATTGAAAAGCAGATTTCCCTAACTTCCACAGTAAACTGAAAAATCCAGATATGAGTTTAAGATAAATAAAAGTCAAATCTGCTGTCTACGAGATATTGTTATAGGTCTCCATGACACTTCTCACCTGACACCCAAATCTGGAAATTTTTGCTCCTTTCCCACCATCTTATAGCCAATATCCTGATTGGATAATCTTACCTAAGTATTATTATGTGCAAGAGCACCTCCAGAGTTTTGTATTTACTTTGGAGTCAACCTCCGACCGCTTAAAATGTAATCAGGCTTGAAGTAATAAGGATAGGGACATTTATTGTTCACTATAGTTTTGATGCTCTGTAAGACAGATATCTGAACACGGTGGTGCTGAATAACAAGGGGGTGAAGCATAATATTTGTTAAGTTTCTATTCCATGCTCTCATATTACAGATTTCCTCAAAAATACTATCTTCATTATGCATTTCCATACCCAGGTTTGACCTCCCATATACTTGTAGTCATTACCCGCGCCTGATGGCACTTTTTAATATAATGAGCCAAAAAACCAAAAAGTATTAACCAAAAAAAAAAGATTAAGAATTTGCAGTAAACTCACCTGCGTTTTCCAACCATTACTAGGTGTTTCCATTATTAATATTCTAGTAGGCTTTCGTCAAAAAAATATGAATGCTACCACACATTCCTCTCATTCCTTTACAATTGGTTATTTTAAAAGCAACATTAACTTTTTCTATTCAATATTATGCACTTCTAAACTTCTTTTTTTTCAATAGGTTTTTTCGATTTTAAGTTAGGCTTGAATAAAAGGAGTGAGAAGTAACTTAGATGATAAATGAGAGAAACTCAATAGGTATGTGAATATGTGCCCGTAAAAAGAGAGCGTGAGAGAGATCACGAAAGTATTTGTGGATCAATAATGCTAGGGATACCAACTTATTTTACTAAATTAATATCTCAAATGATGTGGCACAATCACAACTATAAAATTTAAATAGAGTTCACGTGGGACCCATTATATCAATGGTTGTGATTGTGCCATATTATTTGGGATATTAAGTTAGTAAATAAGTTGGTATCTCTAGTATTATTATTTGTGTATATATGAGTTTGTGTTTAGAAAGAGTAACACATGAAATATTTTAGCAATGTACGACATTTTTGTCAAGTATGACATTTAAATAAATAAAAAAACTGATCTGTTTTATTATATGGCTTTCCACTATCTCCATAGAAATGCATTGTTACTCCCAAAAGACAAGTGACCACTGGCATATACCATTAAGCATCCAACATATGAAAGATATTCCAAATTATATATCCTAAGCAGTTAACTATATGCCTTGTACCAAATACAATCGGAGATATGAAAACAAATCAAAGGAATCCAAATGACCTTAAAAAACGAATATTAGGTACCAAGTATCACAGATTTTGCAAAACTTCCCAAAATACATGGAAGGGTTCGAAATGAATATGGGTTTCTTTCCTTCAAAATATGTATGTTGTTCCCACTGTGCTGTTGACTTGCAAACCACTCCACTGACCAAAAGATTCCTGAGTCCTGAATGCCACAGTGCTCATAAAAATGCACACCAACACAGCATTCCCCATTGCATTCAATGCAACACATAGTAAGCCAAAATAGATTCACATTTTTAAAGACTGAGAGGAGAAGATGCACAAATATGCATATGATGTTTGACTACATTAAAAAGCAGGGGGGAACAGAAAAAGAAGAACCTGATGAGCTGTGCCAATACAAGAAGATATGCTACATATTCATTCAATCCCAAGAACAAATTAAAGATCAAACAACTATATGGTTAACAGTCTAAACATTATATATTATCTTATTTATAAAGAGGCTACGTAAAGAAGTACAATACATTAAGTAACCCTGACATTGCAAAAATGTCAAAGGTTATGAAGGAAAGTTTTCCTCGTCGAACAGCAGCTTTTCCTTGTCCTCAGAGCTGGTTGACAAAAATATTCTGATATTTGAGGCTTTTATGTGTGCATAATTAACCTATAATCATAAAAGGACAAGATTGGAGTGGCCCATCAAAAACATAATTAAAGCTGCAACCATATTCAAGCACAAGTGCACACAAAGAAACAAAAAGCAGAAAGTAAGCGGGCAATGGAAAAAGGAACCAAATTCCAGGACCAACACCACATGCATAGAAGAGAAAAGGTAGAATCAAGCGACTATTCCTGCAAAAAAACAAGCACCATATCCCACCCCCAGGTACTTAATCGTACTGCAATTCTACAAAACCAAATATCACATCCACCCACAACTTCTCAACAGTAATGCAATTTGTACCAATGATGCCTGGGTGTTGCTATGTTATATAAATATTACAAGCGCCCAATTGATCTCTGAAATTATCACTTCAAATGATGGAACATCATTTTCAACTTAAAATTTTACTTTCAAACTTCAAACTGTAATTTCCTTTATTGTATAATTTGTTATATTACCAAAAGACATTACTTATCATAAGAGAATGCAAAAGTCCTTTTGGGTTTGTGTATAATATGTAAATGTAAACGTAACTACACACACAAAATGAAAGCACTGACAGGCAATTTATTTCATCACTGATTCACCCCGCAAGGAAAATTGGGCTTCAACGACTGAAACTTATTCGAGGTTTAGCAACTAGAATCTCTAAACCGAAGTAGAATATGCCATGATTGCCCACAAACAGTCGAGAAATTGGTTTTCTTGGCAGTACTCCCACTCATATATTCCCATACGAAAGCAAATGATATAGATCTGCATAAGTCATGAGGGACTCACTTAATTCAAAAGGTTAAGATTGCACGCAATTTCTTTAACTCCGACAAACTACTTCTGCATGTAAGCAATAACCAATACGGGACATCACAGTGATTGAATAGGATCTTGTGCGCCTCAAAGGCTCAAACTGATCTACTCCGAACTCCAAATCAATGCAGTTAGAAATGGTAGACATACTTGAAAAGATATTGAATAATGGTGGCACAACATATTTTAAACTCAGACCTTTGGGCTTTGATCAGTGAATCTCATTGTGACTGCAATATTATGTTCACATTATACACACCAAAAAAGTAATTATGTTCACAATATACCTAATCAATATAATATCATCAAGAGAATTGATAATCCATAATAATATTGATGTATTCCAGAAGTTTTATGTTTCAAGTATGCAATGACAACCCACCCCCACATATCACTTTGATTTCACCTTTACTTTAACGTCAAGCTTCATTAGGTATGCTCAAACAAGGTTCATCAATGACTATGTAAAGCACATAATTCCCCATTAAGTCTAGCTAGGGAGGTTGCATGGTAGCTAAAGAGCATAAAGAGATGGAAAGTTGAAAGGGATATCACAAACAAGGTATTATTTCCAGAAATGAGAACCCAGGAATAAAAAGAGATTAGCTTAGCCACAGCGATAGTAAAGTTTGAAAAGCTTTATGCATCGTATAGCATTTTCTCACCACAAAATAGCTCTAAAATATTATATACTATTATCACTTGAATTAGACAATGTGACATTAAAAGAAAAATAGATATACACGAAGATCAACATTACAAATTTTCTTCAAAAAATATTTTCCTTGTATGCTTAGCACTTCCCCTGTTCAATCTTTTAATAACTATGCTATATTTGTATGTCATCTGTCACCACCAGCCACAATATGAACTATTTTAGCTACATTTATATATATTTTTGTGAAGGAAGACTATAATTTAGTAAGGAAAAACCAATGCAGATAAGGAAAATTTCCAAAAAACGACACTATTATTATCAATTTCACCATTTTTCAATTGACCATGTCTATTCATAACCAACATTTCATGTATAACAATCTGTCATATAAACAAATTGTCGTTCATATCCAACAAAACATAGATAACCACCAGTGCTGATACGTACCATCTACACTATTAATATTGGAATCAATTTTGCATTCCCCATTCAGACACCCAATTCAATGGCAGCCCCATAATAGTGAATTTGAAGACATGCAGAAGAGGAAACATAAAAAAATAAGATAATTATAAGAAATAAATATCCTTAAAAAGAGAAAGTTGATTGAAGCAAATAAGGTAAAGCTAGGGGGGAAAAACAATGGGAAAACTCTAGTAATCCAAAGTTGGCAATCAACCAAAAAGATTTTGAGCCAGATTGAAAAACAATGATCTACATACCATGTGTAGGCTATGATTTCGAAGCCACTTAAGTGCACTGCGGGGATGATAGTAATTTAGCTATATCCACATCAAAAAAATAAAAGTGATTGAGAAAGAGACTCAACGGGGCCGTCATCAAGGTGCTAAAGCACAAATCTTTTCCTGAGTTTTTGCTTACTTATCCACTAGATATTCAAGAACAAATGGTGTTAGTGCCTAGGTAACAAGGACTTCGAAGCAACTCGGAGGGGCTTAAAATAATCAAGGTTACAGAGCTCAAACTTATAATGGAAGCATGTTCAGACATTTGTTATTCAAAAGTTTCAATCCTATAATCATATTGTACTCAATCTTCTGAAGTAATTGAAGGTGCTCTTTTATTTATTTCAAACCTATTAAAAATTAATCTATCTGCTCTAAAACCACTTAAATATATTGTCCGGAGTACATAATGGAAATGTGCAACTACGTACATACCTTTTTAGAAATGCAAAATGTACATAAAGGGTATTAGGGTATCTTCCTAGTAAACCAATATATAATTTCTAGTCATTTTCAAGAACTTGAATATATGTTTTACCGATGTTCAATGCTCTTACCCTAAAACCACTTAAATATATTGTCCAAAGTACATAATGAAAATGTGCAACCACATACATACCTTTTTAGAAATGCAAAATGTACATAAATGTGTCAACAAAACATCCAAAAGCATCATTACAAGAGCCTCAACAATGCAATAATTTCTAATCAAATCAAACCCATTTGCCTCACTACAATATGGCAGTTAGATATCTTCAAGCACATGCACTTTTCAATGTACTACGTAACCCTTACTACGATACAAAACATCAACTGTTTTACTTATTCGTTTTCTTCTAAGACATTGAAGAAAACAAGAAAACCACATAGCCAGTATACAAGTACAGCAAGCCAAAACACTTGAAACTAGACATGATGAGAGTGGATCTAATTGCCCCAACTTTACCACACACCTAGGAGACATATTCAAACTTCTTAGGCAATTCTATAATCCAACAATTCCACTTTTACAAAGCATCCAAACAACCAATGAATCCAGCAGTAACCCACTTGAGTACCACATAAAGTGCAATTACAGTCTCATTTTTGGGCAGGTTATTCCAAAAACTACTTTTTAATATATTAAAAACCGAGTCCATGTATTGAACATAACCGAATGTCACGTGCCATGCCTACTTGCAAACCATGCAGCACAGAAAACAATAACTCCAGTGCCTAAGTCAACCTTACTTCCCACTGCATCAACCTTGCTAAGGACTTAGGGTGTTCCCCTCAAGCTGACTTACACTCAAGAAGTTTCTGC
This sequence comes from Heliamphora exappendiculata, assembly GCA_034768845.1. Taxonomy (NCBI): domain Eukaryota; kingdom Viridiplantae; phylum Streptophyta; class Magnoliopsida; order Ericales; family Sarraceniaceae; genus Heliamphora; species Heliamphora exappendiculata. Next base: position 5,765 of record JAOTRH010105530.1, on the reverse strand, counting down.
ACGCCCTCACAAGGCTCACAGAAGTTGGGTAAGGAAATATTCAATGACTCAAGAATGGGTACAAGGCTCAAATCTATTAAGAGCTCTCAAGCACACTCTCTTCCAATCTATGTCCTCACAAATGAGCTCTCACTCTTTTATATAGCCACCCACCTCTTCAATGAATAAAACATATCAAGGACTCCTCCCCATCACTAACTTTCCACCTTAATCTAGCACATTGCAGTCTACAACTCCATAGTTATTCATGTCCTCTAGATTATTCAAGAATCTTCTGGACTATTCAAGAACCTTCCAGATTTCTCCAGCTTCCCTAAGTTCTACCGTGTTCTGGACGCTTCCGAGATACTCTTAGAGCCTTCCGCTGGACCCTATTAGCAGGCGGTCAAGCAGAGAATAATACCCCTCAAAAAAATAACAACAATAAGTAGATTGTGAAAACCTTACTAGTATATCTTCACGGAAGAACAATGTATTCTTGACTGAAAACAAATACAAAAGGGAAAACATAAATTTAAATTAAAACTCTCCCCAATAAACATAAATCAGTAAATCGTAGAGCTACAAAAATTACTTTAACTTGACTACTATCTAGCGATCTTTCCAGACACACAGAACTACCCCAATTCCACCAAATCTAGAAATCGATTGTGCAGAAAGAAAGCGAATGGCCTTCTTGGCGCCCAAAACCCAAGAATTCATTTCAAATGATCGGGGCATTTCCGAGACCAAACCCTAAAAATCTGATTTTGTGATCTCACATCCATCAATACAATCGACGATATCGGCATCATAAAAGGAAACAAAAAAGTCGACGAACAAATACTTGTGTGTGGACATAGAGAGAGTGATTACCAGATAGAGCGCCGGCGAGTCCGATCTATGAGATTGAGAGGTACTGATCTTGTTGGTGACGTGAAGCGATCGGGGAGAGAAAGGCCATTGTCGTTCAAACCCAAACCGAAAAGCCCAACCCCACCCTACCGCAGTCAGCGGTAGGAAAAAACACGAAGAGAAAGAGAAAGCCTTTGTTAAAACGACAAAAGAGACGTGAATTTTCGCAAAATATGACATGAATAAAACATCCTGCACTTTTACAGGTAGATTATTTTATTTTATTTTAATAAAAATATTAAATTAAAAACTATTTAAATATTTTATATTTTTATCACCTATATCACTATCTACCTTTTTAATCTTTCAAGTATCACCAACACTTTCTGTCAATTAACACTGTTAATTAATTTATAAAATAATTATTTTACCCTTATATTGTCTCTCTCAAGTTACCCAACCGTTGTATCTTCCCGTCCTTGTCCCTCTTCTTCAACCACCTCTACCACACAGCAAACTCCTTTTTTCTAATTCCTTTCCTCTGTATCTTCCCCTTCCCTTCCTCATCTCCCTTACTCTTCCGCTTTTTTGGCCTTGACAACTTCGCGAGATTCTTGAAGGCATATTAAAAGCCAAATGAAGTTGATGAGAAAAAAATCATTATGAAGGCATATTAAAAGCCACAATACACACCTCCTCTTTGTAATCAAATGACCCACAATGAAAACAATGATCAAATCATCTCTTTTCTCCCATTCTTTTATGCTAATTTAAGCTAGCTGAAGACATAAGTCAACATTTTTCTTGGTGATTACTTCAAAAACGACGAAGACGAAAACAACAAAAATTCGAAGCTTCAAGCGACGAAAGTGACGAAAATGAAATCCCAGTTGGACATTAGCTTTTTGATCTTCAACAAATCAAACCCAATTTTTGAAAATTCAAGCGACGAAAACGAGTCAAATGACCCGCGGGAGAAACGCAACGGCGGTGGCCTCTCTCCCTCAGTTTGCTTGTTGAGATTTGATCTGTGCATGTGTGTATGTATATACAGTGGTGGTTGGCGAATCCACACACACACACACACACACACAATTTGAAGCTTCCAATTTCTGTTGTGATCTAGGGCTTGGGTGATTCTAAATCCACACGCACAAGCACACAATTTGAGTTTAATTATAGAGAGGGTTGTGGGTTTTGCAGTGAATTTGAGATGAGGAGAGGGAGGAGAAAGGTGGGGGGACGGCGACAGTGGTAATTCGATCTACAGCGCCGCCCCTTTTTTGCCCCTTACCATCAACGATGGTGAGGGTTTGCAAATAGGGGCCGGATTTGTTGATGGTTGCCGGCGTTTGCTCTGGGATTGCCGGCACCCAAACAGAAATCGGCGCCGTCGGTCGTCGACGGTAACCACGCACACAAATGTTCTTCCATGTGTAACAATCCAACGTGGAAAATTACTTCTTTCTTCTTTCACTAAAACTGCGGAGCAAATCCATATACAATGAATTGGAAACAATCGGATTTTTATTCCCCTGTACCGGTAGAAGCCGAACTCGAAGGAGATCCAAACAATGTCCTAATAGCAGTAGTAGGATCTAGACGGTGAGGGTGTTTGTGAGGTGGTGCCGGTGGCAGTAGAAGCGGCACCCCCTCCAACGGTGGTGCTTGGGAATAACTTTCGTTGTGAGCCGGTTAGGGAATAGAATGGTTGAGCGAGTGAGGAGAGAAGAAACGAGGGTAAAATTGTTATTTTTAATTAATTTATTGATGATATTATTTATTTTAGTTAAGTTATCAAACCGTTAATTAACAAATGAGAAAAATATTACTCATTTTTATAAAGTAAAAAAGTAGCGAAATTTTTAAAATGGACAGTGATATCTAATAAGGATATAAGGAGTTTAAGTGTAATTGATTTAAAAAATTATTATTTTATTAAGATTTACGTAAAATATTTTTAGGTAAAATATATTATTTATTTTTTATTATTTGGTTAATAATACCTATATAAAAAAAAAATTTATGTAAAATATTTTATTTTATTGACAAAATTTAACTTACAAAAAATTAACTCGTAAATTAATTTTAAAATTACATTTTTACACATTTTCACCCAATTTGTCATTCTTATAGCGGATGAGAATGTGTGAAAGAAAGAAATGATATGAAAATAAGAGATACAGGACAAGAGACCGTTCATGGTGGTGAATTTTTTAATTTTTTTTATTAAAAATATTTTTCAAATATTAACTAAATATCAAAAAATACAAGTAAAAAAATATTTTTACAAAATTATTTTATATATAAAATATTTTTCACGGTAAAACATTTTACATCGAAATAAACAGAACCTAAATTGTTATATTTTTTTGAACTTCTATAGTACAAACAAGAAAAGTAAAAAAAAATTATCAAAATATGGCAAAAAATTTATAACAAAATAAAAATAAATTTAAATAAACTAATAAGTTAAATTTTATGTTACTTATTTTCGTTTTTAGTTAATTTTTTAAAATTTTGGATCAACAAATTTATTTTTTAATTTTTATCACAGATGCTATACGAAAAGGTGAAAATTTTTACTAGAAAATAGAAAAAGTTCAAAAAACACGAAATGAACAAAAATCATATAAATTAGCCCAAACAAGCTTTTTGATATTTTGCTTTTTGTTTACATAAACTGATGTTTTCACACTCTACCACAATTTATGTAAATAATAAGTAAAGGAAAATGCTACCATCGGAAATTAACCCCAATGAGTTCTTTTTTATGTTCTACTTTTTATTTACAAATACTTAAGATTTGACTCCGTATGGCCATAATTTATGTAACTAATAAGTAAAGAAAAATATTAACCGCTATTTAATCGACGATAAATAATAAATAAGTAATGCATGAATATCTGTATAAATTGTATTATTATATATAAAAATAATATGTTTTATTTCTAGACGTATATTAATATTGATAATTTATTATCTTTATTAGTCTATTATTTACCGTTCAAAAAATTATAATTAGTAAAAATCATAAATAAAATATAAAATAATATATTAGTTTGCAGTATTAGTGACTTGAGATTGCTAAGTGGAACTTCTAAACTTTTTTTTCTCTCTCTTCACTTAGAAGTTTAAATTTTCTTTTTCTCTCTTTATTTTAAATTCAATCTTTTTTTTATTTTAAATCTAACCTTTTTACGTGCTATTAAAAATATAATTTTAGTGTATGTGCATATATACCATCCAAAAAATGTAGTAAATTTTGTGTAAGTTTTTAGTTTACGTATATTTTTTTATTATTTTTGGTCTAATTAATAGTAAACCTAATAAAAGTCATTAGAGATATAAAAGATTTGTGCTAAGATTATTGATTTTGTATTTCGTTGTTAATTTTAATAATTAAAAAATATTTATTTAAAACTAACTTTATAATTAAATAACGCTCAAAGCAAATTTAATCCCACCCCATATTCTTTTCTCACTATAGTATTTTTCTTCTCACATGCTCCTTTTTACATTATTCACCACCACCAACAGGCCCAAACTCAAACCCAAACTCAAACTCAAACTCAAACTTCATAATTTTGAAACCCTAATCCCATGAGAGGTTAGGAAAAGGGATAAGATTGGCAAAGCAAAGAATAAGAGAAGAGATTGGAGCATTGGATGGATTACAAAAGGATAATAAGTGATAGTAGAGGTGACAGCAGTATCGAAAAATTTTTAAAAAAATAGTCTAGCTAGTAGCAGTTGTAAAAATGGAGAAAAAGTGGCAGTTATGGGCGATGCGGGATGGGAAGAGGGGTGAATGATTTGGAAAAATAAATTTATTTTTCTAATTTTAGATTTTTTATATTCTTGATATATTTTGTCAAAAGGAGTGGAATAGGAATTAAATTTCTTATGCTATTAAATAGGTTTAAAAAATCTCTCTCCCCATTGTCATCTATTCATCTAATTTTTTTTTAAAAAAATGAAGGCTCTTTTCTTTTTGTCGTTACGCCTCCTTAAATTCAAAAAACTATAAACATTCTCAACCTCCACTTCCCCCTTTTGCCATCACTTGCTGACATATTTTCCAACCACCTCCCTTGGACCTTTTCCCATCATGCCTCCTTCAACCACCCCAATCCCTTGCCATCTTCCCCAGTCATTTGCTTTGCCATTTCAGCATTTCCCTCCCTTGCTCTACCCTAAAATAATTAATTGTGTGGGTAAAGAAATTGTAGAACTAATTTCATGTTTGGCTTGGCTCTCGATGTAAAAGATCACGTGTCAAACTCCAACGGTGTTTGACCGATCTGAGTTGGGCTTAGCCAAATTTCTATTCCACCTTCTAAATCTGATCTGATTGCAATACCGAATATAATTAGTACTTTTTTTAACGGGACTTTTTGACAGAAAAATATAATGACGTTCAAATTAGAACTTCATAAATGCTTTGAGAGAGTAGGAATCCTCAGTATTAAATTACCCGTATCGCGTGAAATTTAATTATAGGAGTAAAAATCTTGGAGAGTTGGATTCCCTTCTAATTTAGGACTTATCTTCCTTACCAAAATAGGCCACAATCCCTAAGATTCACGTATTTAGTACCTTTCGTAATAGATTTGCCTTCTTTTTTCATTACTAAATTCTCTTCGGCCAAGCTGAGATAATCTTGGAAGGGTTTTTTTCCAATGCGGATGCTTTAATTTAATAGTTTTCTCTTGAATTGTCGTTTTTTGAGATCTTCGTTTGACTAAATGTTCTTAAACCTTTTTATCTCTTGTTTGAATTGAGTGATTCTGAGCATGTTGTTAGAATCTGTGAATTTCATTGGCAATTGAAATCCAGATTTCACTAGCTGGAGCAATTACAATTGAATTGGCCATTCAATTGCAATTGAAGCCTGGAAACCAACAGCCATGAGTGGCTATTGATTTCAG
>JAOTRH010105519.1:0-15646 GCA_034768845.1 Heliamphora exappendiculata | reverse complement strand
ATGTGTGAGTGAGTTACATGTATAATTGATGAACTATGATTGACTGAACAAAGTAATGATTAAGGCTAAGAAATGTATAATCCAAACTCAAAGAAGCAATTAATGATGGAATCTTGAAAATGTATTGGAGACTTATGATTTAATAAATCTTGAGTTTATTTGAATCGATGTTCAAATGGAAATGATATAACATATGAATTGAGACTTTTCATTGTAACTGAACAAAGTAAGATGTCTTTGTGAATATGTTAATTGAATATGAAACAAAAATGATGCGAAAATTGAATTGGGGAGATGGACTTCCGGTTGATTAATGAATGCTGATATAATTAATCAAATATTGAACCGAGGATGATTGATGTGAATGCGATTAAGTTGGGTTTGACTAGCTTTGCGGTGAAAGACCGAAAACTTGCGTAAGTAGGGTGCCCTACCCCTCGGGTTAGTCCCTAAAAATGTGTGCATGGGTTGCCTACCCGTCGGTGTTCCTCAGGAAAATCGAAAAAGGCAGTTGTCGTGGTGAGTTATAGAGCTATCTATTACCCAATGGCTTTGCGTTGCCTATTAGGGAAATAGGAAGGAGTTTCTATAAGCTGCACCCGACGTCGGTTCAGTATTGGATTGATGAAATGAAATGTAACTGTGGATAATGAACTAATGAATTGAAAAAAAAGTTAATGGTTTTATAATAAATAAGTGTGCGTTGATATTCAATAAATTATTAAAGAGCAAATGAGAATGAAAGTGAGAAATAAAGAAAGAATAAAGAGAAATCGTGATTTATGTCTAAGAAGAAAGGAATGTTAACAATTGAATTGGACTGAATAATGAGTCTAATAAGAATGTGGAGATAGAAAGAAAAATAAACAATTTTTTTTAAAGTAGTAAATCTAAATGTTGGATAACGAACCAAAGACAATGGAATTAAAAATAGGAACAAAGATAATTTGAAAGAACGTATGACGAATGAAATAGAATGACAGAGAAAGAAAATGAATGCGAGCGCTAAAGACAAGTATAGAGCAATGGTATTAAGGTGAAGATGTTGTGAATAAGAATGAACTAAAGATCTAATAGAAAATGAAAGATGGAAAGGAAGTTAAAAAATAAATAAAATGTTGAAGAAAATGGAAGTGGGATATGAGAATGAGGAAAGCTGAATTGAAATGAATGTTTAATAATTTAGTAATAAAAAGTTAAGATTAATTAAATGAAGAATGAAGGGATGAGGGGTAAGTATGGGTTATTTGAATGTGATTGCATAACAGCATATTATTCACACCTCACAAATCATGCATTGCACTATTTTTAGTCTTATCCTACGAGTTTCGGCTCACGTTTTTGGTTATAAATTTTTATATAGGTTCAAGTAAAAGTGAAATGCCCACAGAGATGTTTAGTCCTAAGGAAAATTATTTATGTTTATGTTTGTAAATTCAAAACGATGTGTCCTTGGATTGTAACTTGTAAAGATGCTGGGTGACTGTTGAGATAATGTGAGAATTATATCTGGAGTGATATTTTGTGGAAAGGAAGAGTATCCCTTGGATGACTGCAATCATTTTGTAAAATATGGAGAATTATTAATGTAATGATTGTAAGAGTGACATAAATTTATTCTTGTAGCTGATCGATGAACGGCTATGGGCCAATTTTTTACTTTGGATATCTGGTTTAGTGGGTGATGTTTAAATTAAAGATGAGAATGGATACCACTTCAAATGTGAGTATCTTCGTATGGAATGGTGATTGCCATTTATTCCTTGAACTGTCATTGTGGGTTGGAACCCAGGCGGTGCTTGAGTATAAAATGTTGTTTGAATTCAACAGGTTTACAGAAAATTGGGAATAGTCCAAAAAACAGAGGAGATTCTGCCAAAATTTTTAAGAATTAGACTTGGTCTATTTTTGAATTTGGAACAAGTGAGAACCTATAAGGAATTAAGTTCAAGAGAATATTATTAAAGGAATTTTGGTTAAAGGAATAAGAGTTATCGAGTGGGGATCACGTGACTCGGGGGTCGGGGCGTGAAAGAATAGTATCAGAGCTCTATGTTCGAATACCTATGAGCTGTGGTTGATAGTGGTTTTTATGTAGGATTTGTTTGATAATTATAGGCACCACTACACAGCATGAATTGTGTGTTTGCATGGGTATACGGTTGAATTGTCTTGCGTGTGCTATGTGTTTATGTGTGCATAGAGGTTGAATCTTGGGAGTGATATAACTTGCCTTTGGGCGGCCAGTTAACTATTCTAGGGTTCAAAATAGAAAAACATGTGACCGACGTTCTTTCTATGAGAAACGTAGATTAGTTACCCGGATTGGCGTATTATATCTATAGGTTCACCTCAGTATGTGAATGTTTGTTGATGTGATATTTTCGGTTGTGACTCATGTGTTAGGTGATTATCGAATGTTAGGGATTCGACAAAAGTTTATAAATACCCTTGGAGTAGAATTGGATTGGAATTGCAATAGTTATGGTTCTTGAGCATTTGAATACTTGGGTGACCTATGGAATTAACATGGAAGTTCAAGGAAGGAATATGAGTGACCTTTGGAAAGAAAAGGCTAGGTTGGATTTTATCTTAAGGGGTTGTATAGATTTTCTTAGAAGGAGTGAGATGGAAGTTGACGTCATGAGGTGGGTCGTGGGAATGCGACCCGGTGACACATGATTGTTAGAAAGATAACCAAAATCGATCTTTTGCATATAGTAAACTTAGAACCCCCCATTAGGTGCTGCTAACCGTAGTAGGATTATGTGTTTTTCTTAATTGTAGATTTTGTCTACGTATTGATAGGATTGTTTTGTTCAAGTTTAAGCTATTTCCTTTTCTGGTTCGGCCCGGGTTTTCCGTTATTTTTTTATTAGGTTAGTTTTTCGCCTTCGGGTTCTTACTCGAGTTTTTTTTTGTCATGTTTGGTTTCCACACCATAGTTTTCCTAGGGTCATGCCCGTGTCTCGTTCTGTAGCCTCTAGGATAGTTTCTCTCTTTCTCCCAGGTTCTCCCTAGATTGTTAGTTCCTCCTCCGCCTTTGTTTAGGCTACCCTTGTCACATCCGTGAGAGTTAGTTCTTTACCGTTATGCTACCTGTTTCTCCTTAAGAATTTTAGGGCAAATCGATCCTCTCAGTCTAGTTCTATTTTCTTATCAGAGTGCTGTCTGTTTAGATAAACCTTCCCTTTAGAAGTCGATTAATCTTTTCCTTAGCCGTCATCCCGGGTTATCTTGTTGATATGCTGCCAGTATGTGCCTAGCAGGGGCATTGTTTCAGTCCTCGTGTTTATCTGCTCATGATTTGCTATCTGTTATCAGAATGCTTATTCGGGAGGTGTTTGATGCTGGTTAATCTGCCTTTTGGAATCTAGGTTTCTCTGAGGGTTTACCATTAGGCCTGGAAAGTACAGTCAACACGTGTCTGGAAAATATCAGTGATAGGTAGACTTTATAGGGTACCCGAACAGTCACCTGAAATGATAAAAAACACTAAGTGACCTTTGGTCCAATGGTATAGGTGTTTGCTTCCAAATGGGAGGTTAGGAAGCAAAATGTGGGTGCAATGGGTGTGTGAGTTTAGCCATTCAAAAAGAAAAAAAAGAAATGACAAAAAACGAGGTGAATCTAGCAACCCTAATAAGGGCGATCACTGATATACAGAGAGCTGTAGAACAGCAGACCCATGCTCAAGTGCAATGTTAGGCTCATGTCCGGGCAATTCAGGCCTGAATACCTGTTGTAAATGGACAACCGGAGGACACAAATGAGAATGCTGAGGGCTTTTGGGATGACAACTAGGTCCCCGATGGACCGCAAGTTGTTTCGCCACCACCACGGGTCCCTCGTCAAGTGATAGTTGAGGAAGAAAATACTGCTCAGACCAAAGAATCTGCATTGGTTGAGAAGATCGACCGGATGGAGAAGGTCCTTAAAATGGCCAAATGGATCAAAGAGTACATGTTAGACATGGGAAGACTATACCTGTTTCCAGACGCCAAGTTCCCGGATAAGTTTAAAATGCCCGATATAAAAAAATTTGACAGAACCGGAGATTCCAGAATTCATCTCCAAATGTACGTCAGTACCCTGTCGCTAACGAAAATTGATGACCAGTTGAAGGCTTAGCTCTTTCACCGATTTCTTTCTAGGGAAGCTCATAAATGATTCCTCTCCTTCGATGTAGCGAAGACTAAAACTTGGGAGGGCATAGCTACGGCGTTCGTCAGTTAGTATAGTTATAATGTCCAGCTAGATGTAACTACTCGGGAGTTAGAGACCACTCATCAAGAAAATAGAGAGTCGTTTGTGGACTTTCTGACTAGGTGGAGGGGTAAGGCCGCTAAGATGACAAATCGGCCCTCTGAAAAAGAGCAAGTGAGGATAGTAGTAAAGAATCTGCAGTCTCCACTGAAGTGGTATCTTATCACTCAGCCGCTTTCTACCTTTGAACAGCTGTTTGACGCTGGGGTTCAGATAGAAGATGCAATCCAGACTTGGGATATTGAGAAAGCCAAATTGAGCCAGAAACCCAGGAGGACCTTCCCCACAAACAACCAAAACCAAGCTGCCGCCACCAACCTCATGTCTCGCTCAAACAAGATAAACCTGCTGAACCCATCCTCTTTTGCCTAGCTATCCAACAATACCCATCAGTCGGACAACGGTTAATAGCAACAGAGGCTAAAGAGGGTGTTCACTCCCCTCAACATTTCAATATCTACGCCCTGAGTCAACTCGTTGAGAAAGGGCTTATCAAACCATTGGACCCCATGCCTGTACCCGATCCCCTACCGCTAAGATTTAATGCTTCTCAATACTGCACCTTTCATCAAGGCCACGGGCATTTGACTAATAAATGTATGAGGTTGCGTCATGAGATCCAGAATCTCATTAACAACAAAGTGATCCCGCCACCATCTGCTACTCCAAAACCGAACGTAACGACTAACCCCTTGTCGAATCATGCCAGGCAAGCTGGGGTAAATTACATGTCTCTGGAGGAATCAAAGGACCCAAGTCAGCACATCTGTTCAGCATACCTACCAGGCCCTCATGTTTCAGTAATTGAGGATCAAACAGCATGCTCATTTATCGTGGTTAGAGATAGTCGAGACAGGATGGAGGAATGGAATGATGGTGCTTGGGAGTGGTATCAGACATCATTCCCAGCTATTCATGTTCAATAAACACAAAGTATACTAGTACAATGAGTTGGAACAATTGTCGAAACTATTATCATTTTTCGTAATCAAGATAAATCTACTAAAATAATGACCTATCGTCGTACTGATGGTGTGTCCAATTCCATCGAAGACTGTGAATCAAAAACTTATATTCTACAAAAATTGATAATCTAGTTTTCTGTGTGTAAGAAAAACTCTACATACCAAATTAAATATTATGTAGAATAAAAGGCACATATATACAATATTAAATAAATTATAAAACATATACATTTGCTCATGAAGATTTTCATAAAATGAAGAAACTAATTTGATTAATAAATAAAATTAAAAAGCAAAACCCAACTGGAAGAAGAGGAGCAGAATGAAGAAGATGATTGGCCTTTAGATTACCCAGCCCGACCATATGGGTTTGGTCACGTGCTCGATGGCGTTACCCTTACCCAGCTTTTTGAGAAAGAGGTATATCTGGATGAAATACAATCCTATTGGCTAGTAAGAGTTGTGCTGAAGTTCGATGGAGCAGAATGGACTGATTTTTTGGCCGCTCGAGAATAGCAGGTGGACTTTATTGAAGAGGATATATGGAAAGAAATTAATAATACATGGACCATCGAAGACGATGAGGAGAGAAGAGGAAGAATGGCAATCACTGATTTAGGCAATTTGTGGGCATTCAAAAGCCCTCCACTTTTGAACGAGGTACGACAGACTAGTGATACAATAACAGGATTATGGGATCCTGAGGAGGAGATAGAACATCCGACCAGAAGTGGGCAGCATTTCAAGCCAACCCAACTGGAAAAAGGGCAACCAAGTGGAAAAGAGAAGGAAAAAGAACATGAGGAGGAGGAGGATGCGGTGTTGAAGCAGTTAAAGAAGACGCAAGCCAACATCAGCATTTGAGGGCTACTGATGGCCTCGCACTAACACAGACAAGCTGTGCTAAAGGTTTTGAATAAAGCCAGCATTCCGATAGAGGCCACTCTGGAGCAACTAATTGGACTTATTCTGCTGGCAGTTGAACCGAAAGTCATTTCCTTTTCCGATAAAGATTTACCAGCAGAAGGAAGGAATCACAACAAACCACTGCACATCACTGTTAAGTGCCCAGACAAATGGGTCCCCGTGACTCTTATCGATAACGGGTCTGCATTAAATGTATGTCTGCTCAGAACAACACTCTGCTTCGAACTAAAGACAGAATAATTCATACCAAGCAATCAAGGAGTCTAGACTTATGACAACACAAGGAGGGATGTACTAGGACTTGTACCATTTTCAATATTAGTAGGGCCCTTAAAAACATCAGTCGAGTTCCATGTACTAGATGTACCGGCATCTTTCAACTTGCTATTGGGTAGACCTTGGTTGCATGACCCAAGTGTCCAGGCTATACCATTGACTCTCCATCAGAAGTTGAAATTGATAAGAAATGGGGCAATTTTAACTATTTATGGGGAAGACAGCATTCATCCCCCAAGAGGAGGAGAAGGCTAAACTCTGTTGGAAGTACCGCATGGTGAAGATGATGTATTACTCAGTGGTTTCTGATTTGATGAAGCACAGGCTATCCAGATGCTAATGAATGAGGAAATGTACATCAACTTGTGGGCTGTAACAATGATGAGAAAAATGTCATTCTTTCCTGGTATGAGATTAGGGCGTAAGCAGTAGGGAATCTCGGAACCTATTCAGGTATTGCCAACTTCGCGCCATTTTGGTCTTGTGTAAGAGCCAACGGAGGAGGATTTGGAAGGGCCTAGAAGGGGAAGGAAGGCCAATTATTCTGGGACACTTAATGGGCACTTCGTCAAGGAAGGGGAGGATTTCCCGTGTTATGGCTTTCCAGAGCCATGGATTGATTAAAAAACCAATCAAAAGCTGCCAGGGTTGGAAATCTTTTTCGGCCATCAGTTGTCTGATTCAAAAGAGGAAAAGACAGTGAAAGGGGAAGAGAAAGATGAGAAGCTTCGAGAGGAAGATTGGGCCGACAAGCTCGATGGTACTGACATGGGGATACTGTTTAATGAGGAGATGGCTAATCTGCATGTAACTGACCCAAACTGTTTCATAATGGGTGTCAGCGCACTAGCAAACTGCACCGAATTCATCGTTGATGCGGCTGCAAAGGAGGTGAACAATAGGACCATCGAGTCTTGTAATATGCAGGTCATATGTCCCGAGTCCAAGTTTGAGTCGGAGTCTGTAGTCGAGGGCACATCTGTTGATGCTCCTCTCCCTGCTTTTACTGTCGAGTTTGTGATTCCCTCTGCTTTTAATGAAATAAATGAGATTTTCGATTACTCTGCTTTGTCTAATTTATTTCATACGCTTTTCGACGATTTTGAATTCGACGAGAATATTTCCGAAAAAATAAAACTTTTAATAAAAAAGAGAAGAAAAAATACGTGCCCAACCAATAATTGAAGAAACTTTGTCAATAAATATGGGTAATGAAACTAACCCACAAAATGTATAAATCAGTTCTTTTTTTTCCTTAGTTAAACAAGAACAATTAATAACTTTATTAAAAGAATTCAAGGATGTATTTGCATGGTCGTACGAGGATATATCCGAAATTGATCCCAACATTGTCTAGCACCATATCCCCTTATACCCCGATGCCAAACCGGTTAAACAGAAGTTAAGACAGATCTGGCCAGAATGGGCTCTGAAGATCAAAGAAGAGGTTGCCAAACAGATCAATGCGGGATTCCTGATGGTGACTGAGTATCCAAAGTGGGTGGAAAATATTATTCTAGTACTGAAGAAGGGCGGTCGTATCCGAGTCTGCGTGGATTTTTGTGATCTTAACAAGGCTAGCCCGAAAGACCAAAAGACGATTTTCCTTTACCACACATCGATGTCTAGGTAGGCTGTATAGCGGGACACGCTTTGTTATCATTCATGGACGGTTTCTCTAGGTACAACCAGATTCTGATGGATCCCGAGGACAGAGAAAAGACGACATTCACGACACCCTGGGGCACCTATTGCTATTATGTGATGCCATTTGGTTTAAAGAATGATGGGGCAACCTATTAGAGGGTTGCCACTATTTTACTGCATGACATGGTACATAAGGTGGTCGAGGTGTACGTGGATGATATGATAGTGAAGTCAAAGGATTGGGATGGTCACATTGTAGCACTGCAAAAATTGTTTGAAAGGATTTGAAAATACAAGATACGGCTCAACCCACAGAAATGTGCCTTTAGAGTTACTGTCAAAAAGTTGCTCGGGTTTATGATCACGCAACGAGGCGTTGAAGTTGATCCTTCAAAGATTAAAGCAATTTTAAAAATGTCTCCTCCGAAGACTGAGCGAGAAGTTATGGGCTTTTTGGGTAAAATACAGTTTATCAGTCGATTCATCGCAAAACTGACAACTACTTGTGAGTCACTCTTTCGTCTGCTAAAGAAAGGAGTTGAGTTTAAATGGGATCAGGAATGCCAAGACGCCTTTGATGTCGTGCGATAGTATTTGCAAAATTCACTTGTTCTAGCTCCCCTCGAACCTGATAGGCCACTGATTCTCTATCTTTCAGTGACTGATTCAGCTATGGGATGTATGTTGGCACAAGAAGGTAAAACTGGAATTGAAAAGGCTATCTATTACCTAAGTAAGAAGATGACAGGATCGAAAATACGGTACACACCACTGGAAAAGACATGTTGGGCCTTGATCTGGGCTTCCCGAAAACTAAGGCATTATATGTTGTCTTTCACAGTAAATATCATCTCCCAGATGGACCTGTTGAAGTACCTGTTCGAAAAGTAGGCATTGATAGGAAGGTTGGCTTGATGGTTGCTGTTGCTATTAAAATTTTAATCTTCAATATGTCACCTGAAAGTTAGTCAAGGGCAGAGCAGTAGCAGAATTTTTAACCGATCAACCAATTGAATGAGGCGAAGACACAGAGTTCTAATTTCTTGACGAACAGTTAATGAAAGTCGAGGATGACAAGTGAACTCTATATTTCGATGGCGCATCCAATAAATATGGCAATGGAATAGGAACCCTCCTTGTCACTCCTGACGAATCACACGTCCCCTTGTCATTGAAGCTCAATTTTGAGGTGACCAATAATCAAGCTGAGTATGAAGCATGTTTAGCAGGATTGGAGGCAGCCTTGGAATTAGGGGTAAGAAAGTTGGAAGTCATTGGAGATTCAGCACTGGTGGTTTCATAAGCAAGAGGAGAATGGAAGGTCAGGGACCTAACCTTGATTCTCTATCATCAAGTGCTAGAGAAATTGATATCATGTTTCGAATTAGTGATCTTTACCCATGTGCTAAGACGGCAGAACAGGTTTGCCGACGCACTGGCCACCTTAGCATTCATGATTGACATACCATTCGGGGTTCCAATGAGGCCTTTGATAATTGAACAGAAGAGAAAGCCAGCATATGAGGTGACAACCGCAATCGAGGAAAGCACTAACAACCTTCCATGGTACTTTGACATTCAGAACTTCGTAGAGAAAGGAGAATATCCCAAGTTTTCCAGCAAAAAAGACTAAAGGGCGATACGAAAACTATCTGCACAGTTTGTCATTTGCGGTGGTAGTCTGTATAAACGAGGATATTCTGGGGTCAATAAGCTGTGTGTCAACACTGAAGAGGGCCAGGCATTGATTAAAGAAATTCACGCGGGAGTTTGTGGGCCACACATGAGTGGAAACATGTTAGCCAAGAAGATCTTGCGACAAGGGTACTTTTGGATGACAATGGAGACATAATGTGTACAGTTTTTGCAGAGGTGTCATAAGTGTCAGATTCATGCAAACCTTATGCATGTTCCCCCATCACAGCTATACAACCTGACATCACCATGGTCATTTTCAGTATGGGGCATCGATGTGATCGGCAAAGTAACACCGAAGGCGTCAAATGGGCACGAATTTATTTTAGTGACCATTGACTACTTTACCAAATGGGTGGAAGCAGCTTCCTACTCGGTATTAAAAGCCTCTTATGTTGCTAGGTTCATCAAACAGAACATCGTTTGCCAGTACGGAATCCCTCATGAGGTCATCTCGGATAATGGCTCACATTTTCATTGAGAGGTCTTGGATCTTTTCGAAGAATACCAGATAGTGGCCCACAAGTCCTCACCATTTCGGTTGTAGACCAATGGAGAAGTCGAGGCAACAAACAAGAACATCAAGAAAATCCTGCAAAATGCGATCAACTCGTATAAGGATTAGCTGGAACATCTACCATTTGCACTTTGGGAATACAAAACGTCAATCCGAACTTCGATGGGAGCTACGCCATACTCTTTAGTATACGGGATGGAAGCTGTACTGCCCATTGAAGTGGAAATTCCTTCACTAAGAGTAGTAGTCGAGGCCAGTATCTCATAAGCATAACAGCAGAGGAACTAGATTGAAGAATTGCTCTTATTTAATAAAAGAAGACTGTAAGCTCTGTTTCATGTACAAGGACACCAGAGAAGGATAGCTCAAGCATTCAATAAAAAAGTCAAGACCCGTAACCTGAGAGAAGGTGATTTGGTTCTTAAGGAAGTCAGAACTCTTATCTTTGACCCAAGGGGCAAGTTCAAGCCAAACTGGTCTGGACCGTTTCTCATCAAAACCATCATGGCCGGTGGTGCCGTCATTATTATGGATTTGGATGGCAATGTGTTCTCCACTCCAGTTAACCTCGACCAGCTCAAAAAGTACTATCCTTGAGGTAAAAGTAAAGATAAAATAAAGGCTCGCTGAGTTGAGAACCAAAAAGGTAACTTATCCAAAAAGTTAGAGCAGCCCGCAAGGTCAAAAATCCGAAATGGCGACCTTGGCAAAAGTTAGGGTATCACAAAAAGGAGAGTGTCAATACCCGAGTGAAAATCGAACCTGAACTACGTTATGGCATGATTTCATCTTTTTGGGATACGTAGGTAGCTTCTTTTAGGAAGTTCGGGCTCATTCTTTGTTTATAACCATCTTTGAATCTAAGTAAGTTCATTGCAAATTAATTCCTGGATTTTGATAATAAAGTCATTTAAAAAAACTTTAGATAAATTTGAACCATCTTGAACATAAAGTGGGAGCTTTCATTACTTCGATTTAGAATTACAAAGTTTTTGAAAGGAAGGACACGTAAGTCCCAAACTCTACAAATAAAAAAGAAAGTTGTGAAATTTTTCAAAACAAAGAAGAAATTCTCAAGTCTTTCTCCTTTTTTCCGCTTGTTTTCCTTCTTCCTTATCCTTCTTCTCCCAATCCTGCATCAGCTATGTCTTGTATTCAGCAGAATGCTCGGGACATTGCAACTCCTGTATCTCCATACGTGAACGAGAAGGCCAGGCATCCTGATACTGTGCTAGAAATGGAGCCCGCAGTGTAGAGGAAAACAGACGGCCTCGAATACTAGGAAAAATAATCTGGCTTTGCCCGAATTGCCGCATGATCCTATGTGGATAATAGAAAGTAGTCTAACGGAGACCAATTAGTAAGACACCAGGGTGATCCATAGTAGTCAGAGTCATGGCAGAGATCCACCACCAGGGGCACTGCCAGGTGATATCTGGGCCAGTCAAGGATGAGAGATACTTTCACCAGGCTGCCTCGGTGTCGCATATCTGATAACGGGGGAGGTAAAGGAATGTTGCAGCACTGTGCCTATCAGTGGGTGGTTTCTGCACAAGATTTACCTTTTCCATCAGCCAAATCTGTAGCAAAAGTTAGAACAATAAGAGAAAAGCTTTGCAGTGTGACAGAGAGTTTGGTGAAGAGTAAAGATGTTGAGCTTACCTGAAGAAGTAAAGGGATGCCAGCAAAGGTGTTGGTCTCACCACGATGAACAACATCTAAACCCAACAGTGTCTCGGATAAAAAAAAGTGGCACGAAGTCCCTCCCCATCTACATCTGACCCGCAATGTCAACCAGGGAGCAACTAACCTGCCCATCAGAAGGGACAAGAAGATATTGGGCAAGAAGACAGAAGCAAAGTGCATAGCATCGCCGCAACTGAAAGTCGAGGTCACTGAGGTCACCGATAGGACGGAATCTATCAATGATCCAAGGTATGCCGAGGCAGTCATCCTGTGTCAGAAGAGAGGCCTCCATCCTAGATAGACCTCAAAGCTGTTTCACCTACTGTCGAATCGAGAGAATGAAAGTGGTAACAACAACGGAGCTTCGCGAGGCCAAATCTAAGATAGCAGCGAACTCCTCCACGGTCGGGCATAGTTCTTCGAGGCCGAATCAAAAGACGTGAGACTGTGGATCCCACAGCTTCGTAGTAGCTAACAGTAAAGGTTTGTTAATCTTCACAATCCTCAGTGAGAAAAGGGCATTAAGGCCAAAATGGGCAAAGTTTAAACATTCAATATGGGAGAATGCCTCAATCCATGCAGAAAGAGGAGAAGCCATCTAAGCCAGAACAATAGAAAATGGGGCCTCTAGGGCTGTATTTATAAGGAAAAAAAAGGCGAGAAATCAAAATTTCGGCAAAAGGCATGTTCAATGTGGCGACCGCCACCTTGGAGCTGGCGACCGCCAACTCTTAAAAGCGTAGTTCAGTGACATTAGCCTTTGGACTAGGTGACCACCATGTTATAACTGGCGACCGCCATGTAAGCATTTAAGGAAAATGGCGACCGCCAGGTTGATCCTGGCGACCGCCATGTTAAAGGGTGGCAGGCATACATCAGCTTGCGGTTTCTGCATTCTGCGTAAAGTCTTAACATTCATGTTTTGCATCCATCATAGTTTGAGCAGTAGAGATAGATGAATACCAAGCAATAAATGGCACAAAGGCCCCAAAACATATTAAAAAGTGACAAAATGTATCAGAATAAAAACTGGGGCACCCAGGCCCAATAAGCAGCAAAATTGGGGTATGCAGGCCCATGGATTAAGTAAATGTATGTAAATACGTTAAATTAGGGGCACGCAGGCCCATCAAAGTAAATGTATTAGAAGATAAATGAAACTGGGGAGGGGGGAAGCTCTCTCTCTCACTAGTGCCTGGGGCAAACTCGGCGGGAGGAAGGGCCGGCCTCATCTGAGCTTACGTCCTCAAAAAGTCTCTCAATATAGTCATCTCCATCGTTGCCAAAAAAAAGAAGATATGGCTCTAGAGCGGCTCCAAGCAGAAGAGATAGATTCTCGGGAGCGAGCTCTGGAGGAGGCAGCACGAGAACCACAACCTCGGGCTGAGGCAGGAGTAGGAGAAGGAGCAGTAGTCCGCAGTGGTACTATGCCAACATCTGGTACTGAAGGCTATTAGAAGGAAACAAGGAACAGAACAGAGTACAGAAAAAGATACAAGAAGGTTGAAAAAAGTTATGAGGACACTTACTATAGCCGCTGGGGTAAAAGTGATGCCAGCCGCTCGCACAGTGGTGTCAAGCTGACGGATCAGTGCTCTCTGACTGTAAAGACCAGTAGCAGATGATCTAACCATGCCTGATTAACCTATAAAAAGAAAGTTAGATAGTTTAAGTAAACAAAACAAAAAAAGCAACCAAATAAAAGGAGAAAGGACAAAGACAAACCTGACTAAGCTCAGCCCTGAATTTAGGTGCTGGCAAAATGGGAACTGGCAAAGGGAAGGGATAGCCGTATGCTACTGTCTGAATCTCCCACGGGATCTCTGGGCCCCTGATCCCTCCAGCTGCAACATCATCACCAACAGCTCCTGCCGCAGCCTCAGCAGCACCAGCCCCAGCACCCACCGGCACACGTCCGCTCCTCCTGCCACCAGGGGCAGCCAAACCGGGTCCTAGAGGTCCCAACAGATGGGCCCGGGCCCAAGTGGTGTAGTCTCCCTCGGCCACCAGCAGCTCAGCAGCTGGAGTCCCCACCAGCTCAAAAAGAAGATTGACCCGGCTTAGATGATCAGTCCGGCGCATACAAGCCGGAGGAACCACCAAGATCCAAAAGTGATCAAGGCCGAGCGACTGGCAAACCACTCGCTCCCCTAGATAATACTCCTGCCCGAATGGACCCTCCAGCAGGATCCGTCTCAAAGCGATATCTCGACTACGCATCAAGTCTGCACTAGCCCGATCCTCTACGCCCCTCCAGACATCCCAATGGACCTGCAACAGTTCAAAGTACAGTATAATATGAAGAAAAGTAAGCCGTGTAGTATGATGAACAGTATACAATGAGCAGTGTCTAGAATAAAGAACAGTGCAGTGAACAGTACAGTGCAGAGAGTAATGAACGGTAAGTAGGGATACCTGCTCATGGGTCAGCCGGTCTAAGGACACCCAAAAGTGGTCTATGTCCTTCCCTCCAGCCTTCTTCCCCTTCAGGCCACGGGACCACCAAGCCGCTCGGGGAATGACCAGAGGGTCTACCGCAGAGTTCGTTGGGACGTGAAGTTCAAGGAACTCATAGGTCCACAACTGCAAAGAAGAAGATGTCAGCAAGCAAATAATAACATATAACAGAAATAAATGAAAAATGCACATAAATTAAATCATACCTCCCAAACCCTCTAGTATCCTCCAATGCTGAGCTCTTGGGGGAGCCGAGTAAGAGTCCTCATGAAGCCGTAGAGCCACGGTGAGGGCAACTCCTCTCCAGTCGAATGCAGCAACATGGTCGAGGTGAGCGAGGGTACCCAGCTAGTGCAAATGTACGATATTCTCCTTGTTCGAAAAAAAGGAGGTACCGAACATATACATGAGAAAACTCTGGATGACCCACTCGAAGTGGCGGGGCTCGGTGCACTAGAAGTGTCTAAATCTCTCGAAGAACCATGCATATCTAACGCAGTCTCTGTTCATCTGGGCGGGAACAGCTCTGAGGAAACGCATCAGTGCATCAATAGAACCAGCGATGGTCGGGTCAAAAGGGATAGGGGCTCCTCCGACCCGGATGTCGGTGATAAGTACAAAGTCTAGAGGCATCAAAGTGGCCTCGAAAGTGGTAAAGTGGAAGGTATTGATGGTATCCCACCACCGCTCTGCCAGGGCCGTCAATCAGACCCGATCATTGCTCGTCCTACCCAACAGGGGTATGAATCGAGCAAAGCCGAAGGCATCGATATAAGCTTGGCTAGGAGCATGGAGGGCAAACTTAAGAATATTTTATTTTGGCGTTGGATATTCTCCCTACAAACTTAAGAATATTTGATTTTGAAAACCTGCTCGGTTTGGATCTTGTTTTCTTCTCCAGAAAATACATGTTTATGCTTCTAACTTTTATGTGAGAATGTACAGGATAATGGAAATTCTAAATCTTGGTTGGAATATGGAAAGTTATATTGTTCAGAGCAATAAATTCTAAACAACCCAATCGGTTTCCTGATCTGTGTAAGATCTGGTAGTTTGTGTCGACACATTTTCCTTTTGTGTCGACACTTTTTCCTTCATCGAGTCATTTGTGTCGACACCTTCTTGTTTGTGTTGACCCCTCTTGTTTTGTGTCGACCCAGTTTTGTTGGTGTCGACCCTAATCCTTCTGTTGGACCTCTCGGTTATTTTG
>JAOTRH010105508.1:0-15647 GCA_034768845.1 Heliamphora exappendiculata | reverse complement strand
TTTATCTCTATCCCTCTTCTTTTAATATTTGCATTGATTTCATATTTGTATATCTAGTTTTATTGCAATATTAAAAGGTTTTTTGAAAAAGTTTTTTTAGAATCTCTTTTTCTAGTAAAGAAACCCAATTCACCCCCCCTCTTGGGTTGCCTAGTTCTAACAATCATCATCACCAATATCAATCGAGAGGGAATGATTTGTTTTGGCAGGTGTTTGTTCTTGAGTATTGATGGTTGAATAACAACAACATTTGTAGACATAGAGTTAACTACCTTCTTGCATATACATTTTTTCACTGTTATAAAAAAAAACTATCAAAAAATAAAAGATTTTTATATTCAAAACTAGAAAAAATGAGAAATAACTTAAAATATACGGAATCAGGTTTGCATTCTAAGTTTAAACATAATTTATGTTTTTTGCCATTAATGCCACCGGGTACCCGCTATAAAAAAGAGTAAATTAAATTATAGTAATATTTTGTTCTTAAATTGAAATATTAAATAATTTTCATATGATTATAAGCGCACTTAAGCTCATATATTTAAAAAAATTAGCTTTAAATAATTTTAATTTTAAAAAATAAAAAAATTAATAATTTATTTAGAGTAATTTGTTTTTTTTTTTTTAGTTTTTTAGATAGATAGATTAACTTATAAATTCACATCTAATATCTTTCTATAAATAATGGAGATAACTTAGAATATTTAATATGATCTTAATTTATATTTTTAAGTTATAGTTTTGAACTCTTCTCATCGATGAGCTACGAAATTAAATTTTGAACAAAAATACAAAAAACAAAAATTAGAAAAGACTAATAAATAAGTTAATAAGTGAGATCTTCTCATCGATTTGAGAATTTTTTTAATCAAAACATAAAAAGGATGACAAGTAGCAAAAATATAAAAAATTTGTTCAAACAATACACTATTAATTAAATGAATTTAAATGTTTGAAGAAATGATTTTATCAATGCATTCTATCAAACGAACGGTATGAATTATTAATAAAAACTAACAATGTATTTATAATAATTATGTATCAAATTAAAATTTATAACATTAGAATTATAAAATGTTGGGTAACTTGGGTTGGAGAAGAAAAATAAAAACTATAGCGGTTGATGTGAGATGAAAAAAAAAACCAAACGGAAGAGTAACAATAAAAATTAATCCAAACCATTTATATTATAAAGGATATTGACAAGATCATCAACATAAAAAAATTAGATTGATTGCATATATATAGATATAATTTCTTATAATTTGTAGTTTAATGGTATTCGTAATTTTAATAACAACCATTTTTTTTTATTTAAAATGAGTATATTTAGATAATTTATTTAATTTATTAATTTAATTTAATTTTTTGTATAAATAATTTTATCAATGATTGCTACAAAATGAATGGTACAGAATATATGTTACCATAAACTTACAATATATTTATAATAAATATGTATAAAATTAAAATTTTAATATATAAAGAAGCGGACGAAGATTTAAAGGGACCAAAACAGTGAAAACAGCAGTTACGGCACTGGGTTATAACTTATATATGGGGTAGATTATATAGTTCTATATATATATATAGAGAGAGAGAGAGAGAGAGAGAGAGAGAGCTATTAGAACTTGGACGAAGAATTAACTCAGAAACTTGGAAGTTGGAACAGTGGTGACAACGGCGAGGATTTGGAAATGGCGATTCAGCAGGCAGGGTGACAATGGCGGCAGAGGAGGTGAGAACGGGAGGAGTTGTGAAAGTTGTGCACGGTGGCGGCAGAGGCGATAATGAGTTGGTGTTTTTCGGGGAAAGGGTTGTGGGTTTTGGAAGCTTGGAACAGTGGAAGACTAACAAACTAACTCAGAATCTCTGCGTATACCGTCGATTCATATTCCTCAAGTGAGATGTGACTAATTAATAGGCACTTAATTCTAAGTCCAGCACATATGTACATTATATATATAGGACATAAGTGTATATATGTATATATCGGGGACGGGTTCGGGCGGGGAGACGCAAAACCGAAGCCTCCCCGTCCCGTTCAGGTTTTCAAATTTTCCCAGTATCCGACCCGAACCCGATAAAAAGGCAGAAACCCGCCCCGTTAGGGGCGGGGCGGGCGAATTGCCATCCCTACCTTCACTGCCTTGAAACAGACGCATGAGCGTGTGGCCAAGTAAGGCGTTTAACATTTACAGTGGCCTTAAAGTATGCACAATAGAATGCAAAACTACACAAACAATGGTTGAAGCAAGCCTAAATGGGTCCATGCATCTAGACCAATTCTTGCAAGGCAGCTATGCAACGGGCCCATGCATCAACACCAAAACTGGCAATGCATTCGTGCAATGCAAAGCTAATGAAAGAACAAGGTAGGAAAAGGCAAAACAGAACCAACCCTTTATTATTATCTCTAGATTTTGTCCCATGACTTCATGAACCCAAACATGCTAAAACCACAAGACCCCAACGCATGTGCTCTGTTTTGATTGCTTGGTGTACGAAGTCCGATAAGAAATGGAAACATTTAGTCTTGATGATTTATTCTTAAGAATGAAATCTTAGGCAAAATATTAGTTCATTGTCTACATGACAGGAGTGGATGCCTATGGCAGGGTCCTTGCTCTGAGTGCACTTCCCATTGTTCTGGGTGTGCCTTTGTGAATTCCCCTATTGTATGCAAAGTGTGTGGGATCCAAACTGTGCATCAGCAGATGCTGGAGCATGCACAGAACTATCCTGCGAGTGCATTATGGCCTGCCTTTTGTAATTACAAAAGATGGTTTTGTTGTTTTCTCAATTCATTAGTTCTTATTGCTATTTTTAAACAAAAGAGTGTGCAGCCTTAAGCACAGCAGACAGAGGGCATTCAGAATGTTGCAGCCCCACCCATGGTGACATCAGCTAATGCCGAACAAACCCAGACAACACTAATTTGGATGCCAAATCGCCAAGAGCCCTCTCAACTTTTTATCGTGTAATACTAAGAATTACGTAATCGTATGCTTTTTTTTATTATTATAAATTTATGACCACACTAATTTGCGTGGATGTATGAAATTATGAACTTATCAGCAGTCTTATCAAAATGACTACCTGTATGGTAGGTGTTGTGCACCTATGGAAATGACTACCTCTACATGGGATTTTGCACCTTTGCATTTGGCAATGGGAATTTTTTTTATGGAAACACATTATCTTATCTACATAGGATTCAAATAATTGGCATTATGTCTCAATTGCGAAACTTGAAATTTAAAATTTTGAATTACAAGCTGAAATTTAAATGTAAATGAAGTAAATTTATCCTTTTGGTCATTGATGTTTTTGATAGAATTCTTGCCCCAGTTTTCAATTTTACTGTACATACTGATCTTCACTGATGCAAACTTTGAATCCTTCAGAATTTGCTGATTATCTGTTAGCTTGGCATCCAAATGAGGGCTTTTTACTTGTTTAACATTTGGTGAAAAGAACAACCAAATGGCTCAATAGCACAGCTCCTTTTTACTTGTTTAACATATCAATGCATTTAGTTTGGAACAAAAGTCTGGGTTTTTCTTCAATATGAAATACTTTGAGAATCAAGTTGAAGCAGCTGAGATTTTCTTTGAAATAAGAAAACCAAAATATTTGGAAGCTCTTGACCAGTTAGTCTTATGATGTTATATTGATGTTTCTTAGTATCAAACTGAAGTTCTTAAATAGTATTTTTCCTATTTGTTTTCAATATCATACTTCACAGGCATGATCGAGCAAAAGCTGTGGAGATTCTTGTCAAGAAAAGACTTGCTTTCTAATTAGTAAGAAACAGAAACTTGCTTGCTATTTTTCTGAAATAGTAAGAAATTAGTTCTCTAAAACCATTGCAGCAGGGTGAGCAATAGAATACCTATAGTAAGAAATTAGTTCTCTTTCTTCTTTGTTTAGCTATAATTTTCTGCACCATTTTTTGCTTCTTTGTTTCTGCCAATAGCATGACACTAGAAAAACCTGAACATTGGTTGACTTTCTAAACAACAATGCTTTCAATTCTTGGCAAATCACTGCAATTTCTCCCTCAGTAAGTTTTTCAGTTTCCTCGATAAGATTCAAGTAATGCTTCAGTACCATAATTCTGGAACCAAAAAAATCCAAAACGTATTCGGGTCCTCGAAACAGAAAATATTTTCCTCTTTCCAACTTATCAGCATGCCAACCCTACTGATTTACATTCATAGCTTCCTTTTTCTCTCTTAATGTTGTACCTTCATAGCTTTTAGGTTGATTCTCTCATTGAATAGTCAACGTTAACACAACAATGCTATGTATATGGGACGATTCAGTACATTTGGCTTAAAACCAACCAATAAGAATTTTGGGGCTTTTACTAACAAACAATTTTTGATTTTATAGATTACTTCCACATATTTTGGCATATATAGCTAGCTTCTTTGTATTCTCTAAATGAAGACTGTATGGTTAACAAGTTCTACCTTTCTTCTGCAGTTATAATAGAAATGTTATTGTTGTATTGTTTGTTTAGCCCACTACGTGTATCTTAATTGTTTGGCTTTTCTCTTCAACTTATATAGAGTTTTGTGACAGATGCAGACAATGTGTTTGTGTTACTTCTCGGTGTTTTTTCCCCTTTCTATTTTCATTCGCTTCTCTTTTTCTAACAGTTCTAAAAGGCTATTGCTAACGCTCTTTCAAAGTTTGGCATAACAGTCCGTGCATAATAAAGTGTATGTTGACGTTGTCTTGCATTTTTAGGCCGTATGAATTATAAAGCCAAATACTTCCTGGGCTTCTTTTTTCTTTTGGTTTCCTTCACTTTTCTTGTTTATGAACTTCTGTGGAGTCTTGATTCTGATGTTAGGTATGATAAAATGGCAATGCATTAATTGTAGGGGTGAATGTAGCTTGTCGCATTACTACTGGAAAAGTTATTACTAAAAATATTTATGTAATCCTGTCCTCAGTTCCTGTTCTTAGATATGTTTAATTGTGAAAGATGATGTCCTGCTGCTAACTTGGCTTGATTAGCACTCAATATATTGTTTAATGTTATGCAAGCTATTATCAGGGCAATTGCCATACACGATAACGTTGACTTACCTTGTTATCTCCATTTCACTTTCACTTGCTTATACATTAAGATACTGAAATAAAATAGTTAATGTCACTTTTTTATTTCAGGGCAGTGCCCAATGAGGTATACAAAAGCTTGGAAGCAGTTGGGGAGAGTGAAAAATAGTGACAATGCAGATAAAAATAGTTCATTGCGTATTTGTAGTTGATCCTTCTTTTTTGAGAGATGCTATTGATATTGGTTTCTTTTTCTAGGTGATCTCTATAGTTAATTGTCTAATAATGGGTTTTCTTTGGCTTGCAAGTTGAGGTGCCTACCTTCCGAAGATAAATGTCATAACTATGTCCTTTGCACCAAGAGACTCACATGAAGCACAGGTTCAATTTGCTCTCTAAAGGGGAGTACTTGCTGCTATTGGTGTTCTTGGAAAAATGAAGCTGCCATATCCATCTCCAGCCTTTGACATTGATTGCCGTTCTTGTTGTTTAATTTCATGAGGATGCAATGGTAAGTATTATACGTTGAAAGAACGTAAGTAGGAGAAAAACTTTCAATGCTTATTTTGAAATTCTGCAATTTTTTGAAAATCATCCCTCCTCTTGGATTCCATTTGGTTGTGGAAACTACATTTTCTCTAGGCCACAAGTTTATGTGATTGCATTTCTGTGTGCAGATGGAATGTACATGATAGAAGTTGATCGAGTTCTTAGACCTGGTGGCTATTGAGTGCTTTCTGGTCCTCCTATTAATTAGATGAATAACAACAAAGCATGGCTGCGTCGCAAGGAAGAACTCATGAAGGAACAGAGGAAGATTGAGGAGATCGCCAAACTTCTACCATGGGAGAAAAAGTCTCAGAAGGGTGAGATTGCTATATGACAGAAGAGAATACATACTCATGCCATGTACACAAGACAATTCTCAAGCCAAATTTTGCCAAATGGATGCTGCAGATGATGTCTGGTATGGTGATGTAGCTGCCCTCTGTATCTGTCCTGAATTTTACCCACAACAAGCTTTCCTGTCTTGCAACTGCCATTACAGAGTATGTCATTTGCACATTTTTATTTTGATACCCATTTTGGGTTTTTTCAATCTTTTGTTTTACAAGCTTCAGATACTGAAATCATTAGATATGTTGTTTATCTTGATTGGCCAGTAACCTGAAGAAGTTGGGTGAGCAACTTTTCTGCCCAAATAGGCTTTCTTCTTTAAGTTTCTCTTCTTGTTTGGATCACCGGAATAAGAATTGTGACACTGTTTATTTTCATCGGAAGGAATCATTTTCATGATTAAATCCTCTTTCGCATTGTCAGTACAAGACCGACATTACATTTCCTGTTATAAATAAGCTAGCTAGCTTATTGTACTTCATGTTCTAATTGCTTTTTAAATTTCATTTTTCTTTCTTTAAATCATTATTTGGGATAAATTCTTCATGAGTACTTTTGCTTATAAAAATTGGATAAATATTAAAGAGCCTACTATTCCTCTTGCTTCTACCCGTTTATTTAAACACTATTTTGCTTCTATCCCAAATAAATATATTTAACGGGCATCAACTCACATACAAAGCACGTAGGAGCATTTGTAGTATGTGTGCGACTCTCTGTGTGTATAATATATATACTAGCAGTGGAAGCACATACTATGCGTTTGCAATTCGAGTTAATTTCATAAAATTTATACTACTAATAATTAAAAAAATTTACATTAGTTTCAAAAAACTTATATTACCACTAATTTAAAACTCAAAAATAAGTTACATTTTAAGCACACTAATAATTCAATTCGTGATTAGATTGCAATTGTGCTTGATGGGATTCTTTGAGACTACCCAGATTCATCCTCTCCCGTAAACGAAAAAGAATCGGACGAATTTGGGGAAAGAACGCACGTTAGATAACCGCTGGATGCTCTGAAATTAAAGTAATCGCTGTAAATTTGAAATTTTAAATGGGGAGGGTTTTTGAAAAGTTAAAATAACTGCTGAGTGATGTGATATTAGAAAATGACTATTTTAGCTTTTATATTTATTTTTCAGTGTATTGAATTTAAGGAATTAAGTAGAATGATAATCAACAACTTTGAGAAGGAAAAAATCGACTGATTTTAAGAAATCAAGTTTTGGGTTTTCTTTTAAAAATAGTATAGATATTATGTTTAATATTTTTAAATGTTAATTTTTAAATGAATATATATTTAAAATTTTTCTTGTTGTGAAAACTTTTAAAAATTAACAAAATTACTAAAAAAATTAAAAAAAATCAAACAAAAAGAGTCACTTTAAAAATTTTCTTTTTTGGTGTTTAATAATCTTTTAATGTTAATTAGATAAGTGAATATGTATTTTTAGATTGTTCTTGTTGCCAAAACTTACAAAAAAAAAACCATGAAATAAAAAAATTAAGCAATAAGGGTCACTTCAAAAATTTTGTAGAACCATTAAAATATAATTTGTAACGGTTATTTTTGTAGTATATAATTGTAATGGTTACTTATATCGATATCTCGAATAATATTACATACTTTAAATAAAATTTGACACGTAACAAGAAAGGATATTCGGTATCAAAATTCAAATCAATAATGACTACAAGTACAGCCTTAATTGTATTTGGCAACCTCATTTTTAATTTAAAAAATGTGACTTAAAATCAGGTTATGTTTATTTTCTCACAAAATAGCCATATTTATGCTCACAACTTTTCAGATATATCTCAATTGAAAAAAAAAAACTCTTTGAAAACAGTTGCAAAGCTAGTGATAAAAGGGAGTATATGTTACAATTAAAATTATAAATTTATAGATTGTAATTGAAAATTATAAACTTATATCTTAAAATAATAAAAGAAGACCGAACCACGGGACAACAAAAAAGAGCCTATTTGGCTCATGGTTAACATTCAACAAGCTCTCTCTTAGTTTGCGTAGCACTTGCTAAGAATTTGATTTTTATTATTGATGTAAATTCAAAAAAAAAAACAACTGTAGTAACACTTGAAGAAACTATTTCCTGGGAATGGGCAATCAAATTGCAGCTATTTCCCAAATTATTTCGAAGTGTAAGCAGTTGTTTCACAGTCCAAAAACTTGAAGGGGGAATGGGAAGACATGCCAATTTATTACCTTTTTGCTACACTGCGTGAAACCGGTCCTGCCGTGTCCTAATTTATCCCTTTCTTTTGATCAATGAAATAGCATCCTAAAAGTTGAAATGAAAAATAAAATTTGGAGATGGGTAAGCACTAGACTTTGTCACCCGAGTCTATGTTTAATTGCTTGACAGGATCCCTCCCCTGGATAATTCATCTGTCTCAATCTTTTCAGCAGCAGTAGCAGCCGCAGATGCAGCCTTTCCCAAACCCAACCTTTGTAGCTCGTTCAAGAAAGCATCGACATCGGCAGCATTAATTTTGTACGGGGTGTGGGCGGGGCTGGGAAACGAACCATTTGTTACTTCTTCCTTGTACTCAGAAAGAGCCTTATTGATGGAATCTCCAATTCGTGCATACTGTTTGCAAAACTTTGGGGTCACCTGCAAAAGGTGGATCAATCCTTTTTTCAGAAAGATATTCCCCAGAGAGGATCATTATTAAGCCAGAGTAGCAATAGTGGAATCGACCTTGGCTTGATGTGGGTGTTGCAGCATTCCTAGCAAATCATGGTAAACACACGCCTGCACAGCAACGAGAATTAGCGAAGTGTCCCAAACCGCCAGTGTCATAAGTTCGGTTAATCATGTATCTTTTAAACAAAACAAGTAGGCACAAACACATAAATTTACCATTTTGGTATTTAGATAGATAGAAAGTAATCCCTTAACGCAAATCACAATATTGAGAATGCTCAAAGTACCAAAATTACTACTCTCGAATAAAATTGCTCCAGAAGAATCAAGTAGAGTTATGTCACTAGTCTTCTCAAGTCACAATGCACAAAGAAACAGTTTTTGCGGTAATCTAGGAAGAGAGATGCCAAAATATGTATTGTCATTGGGACACAAACCGTCAGTGGAGCTTCTAGTTGGCTATGATCTCGATCAAACTTGCCGTGTACATGGGAAGCAGCTATATAGAGTTCAATATGCAAGACAAAGTGAATTTATATTAAGGCATCTGGCAGAATCATAGATCAGGGGGAAACCTCCAACCAACTTAATTGCCTTGAGAGATGTGGAATTTCCTCTTGCTAGTGAGCCACACTGCCACTTGAACACAGATTGGAACGAAACATTCCCATTTTTAGTGTCTGTCTAATATTTCCACTAAACCTTTCCTCCATTTTGGATAATTTTATTGGCATCTCTTCGGATATTTTCATTATATTTTTATTTAATCATATGCCAAATGAGTTGTCCCCTTGAGAAGTGCATGAACAGAAACTTATAGATAAGTGCTAACCATTATTTTATTTATTTTTTGTTTGGTAGATAAGCGGAAATTGGGGACCCCAAGATTCAAATCCTAAAAGTGTGGGTTATAGGAGCTCCTGCCACTTGATCTAACCACAACACTTACAATGAGCCAACCTTTTCTTTCCGCATCAACCTCCAGTGTTTTGTTTCTGAGTCATATTAAAGGAACTCCATCGTGGGATTGCTTGTGAGGGCAATGAAGAACAGAAGTAATGTTCTTACAAGCTCCAACACGTAGAATGAGCTTCAAGACTTTCTTATGGTGTTTCCTTAAGTGCCTTCTTTTTTTGTTGCTGTTGCTTTTTTTTTTTTTGGTAAAATGTGGGAGCCTAGATGAAAAAATGAGGTACAACGAAAAAGCAAAACAACTGGTTATGCCTTACAAGAACGGAATACCAAGCAAGTGGAGAAGCAGCGAGCCATTTAAAGGGATGTGAAATACACAATTCCTAGAGTTTTTTTCATTTTTGTTTTCTATAGCTGAGTTCCATTTCCATACGATACCTACATGACAAACTATAACTGACTATTTCTCCTTCCAACAGCCAAATGCTCTCCAAGCTTCAACCAGAAAGTACAGAGAATATATTAATTTTATACAATCAGAAAATGGTACAGAAATTGAAATTATAGGTTGTCAGCTCATATGTTGTTCTCCCCCAAGGATGGAAATGCACATGGATTCCAATGATTATAAAATCCTCTACCCAGAATTCTCCACGCATTGGCAAGCAAGTTTGAATTTCACTAATCTGTACACTGCACAGTTTTAAGACAATTATTTGGAAATGGGAAGTCTACAACATCTCTCCTGACTTCTCACAGTAAACCATGTAATGTTGTTTAGAAAATGTGGTCATGTAATTTGCATCTTAGTTGGGTGTTGTTTTAGATTCTTCTCTGAAATTTTGGATGGTTCACAAGGCAAACCCAAAGCTCATATTGCATGATAAGACCCAACAAATTAATGAAGACAACATGACAACATTAGTCCTTGAAAAACAAGTCACAGGATCATAGAGCAGCTCATATCACAATAAAAGCAAAGATATCATATACAAATGAGTTCAACTCTTATCCACTCTTAAAGACTAGAGAGGAGTTGATAAAGCTAAAGAATCAATTAACCTGGCCGCTACAGAAAGGCCCAGCCCCAATACCAATGGTGGGGATTTGAAGAGCAGATGTTACAGCAGCAGCCACGGGTGCAGGCACACATTCCAGAACAACAGAAAAACACCCAGCTTCCTGCAAAGCCATAGCAGTCTCAACAACCTGCAGAAACCAAGCCAATTTAGCATAACACTAAGATAAATCGCATAGATCTTTATGTGTTCGTGTGTTAATAAATGAAACTACGAGGCATTTTTGCATAAATATAATGATCTGCATGTACGTATGTAGAGAGGGAGAGACCTTGATGGCACCAGCAACATTCTTTCCTTGAGGCCTAAATCCTCCTAGAACACTGATTGCTTGAGGAGTAAGGCCCACATGGCCCATTACTGCTATTCCAGCCTCAACAATTGCTTTAGCTGCTGTGATTCTTGACGGTGATCCTCCTTCTAATTTAATAGCATCCATTCCTCCTTCCTTGAGAATCCTAACAGCAGCATCAACTGCTAAGGAAAACTGCAACTGTAATACTTTCAAGCCTAATCACAGCATCTCAAGGTACCCTCCACTCCACTCCAATTATTTTTTTTTTTATAATATTTCATTTTGTCAAAGAGAATGGAGGTAAACAATATATGTAAATAAACCCACAACCATGATTTTTCATTTGTTTTTAGCACTGATGATTTGCATTGACTAGACATTTTTTTTGTGAAGTTCTAAAAGAGTTTTTTTCCCTCTTGAAACTTCCCACTGTTTGTTGGCATTACAAATAGTAAAAAGAAATTAAGAAATTTCGACAAAAAAAAAAACAGTGGGCCAGATTATTTTGGGTGTTGCCAGTGTCACACCAAAGTTAAAACTACATAGTGTACTTTTGCTTTCGAGTAAAGTTCCCCTCAAGATCTTTTACCCAAGACCCTATTTTATGGATTTGAGATGGGCTACAACAATAATTTAGAACAGTTCATCCCATACGTATCATAGATGATCCAAAATTCAATTTGATTAAATACTAATAGATACATAAAAAAATTATTTTGTATTATAAAGTGGACGGTTTAAACTAAAACAGTCCATTTAAAACCAAAAGCATTTATTTTGTAAAATAAAAAATGATTTGTCTATCCATATACATATCAATGTCCGATAAAATTATATTTTTGTATAGATGATCACTTGTGGAGACTACACAAAATGAACGGTTCAAATTATTATTGTGTATCCATTCCAAATCCACACAATGAGGTCTTCGGGTGAGGGATAAGGGGTGGGGGCTTAGCCCTTAACCCTTTTTTCTGGGTACTTGTCCAGATAGTTTTTAGTGTAATACATTGGCGGTGTTTTATATTGTTAAAATTAATAATTTATAAATTATATTTTTTTTGATAATTTAGGGTGTTTAGGTTACTTTACGCACACCTTAACTAATGTTTAGGGGACCAATCCCACCACTCACTTGCGAGTTTTCCAATTAAAGCAGAAACAAAGTTTCGTATGAACTAATTCTAAAAAATTAATAGCACCTAAGAGGTCTTGAACTTGATACCTAAGAGGGAGCAAACCCTTAAATCATAAGTCTTAACTACAAAGGTTGATTGTATTTTGTAGTAGAAGTTGTGATTACTTAGTAAAAATTATAACTTGTAACTGAAATAGAAAAAAAATAGTTATAATTTGTAGCAGAAGTTGTGAATACTTGAAAAAAAAATTGTAACTTATAACTAAAATTAGTTGTAAGAAGTTAAAATCCATTAGCAGTAACGTTCCTAAACACCCCCATTATGTTTCAAAATTAGTACAAACGCATTTTGTTGGGCGTGTCTCTTGTATTTTGTGAACCCATATAATTAGTATTTGATTTACATATATTTGGACAAGACTAAAGTCATGACTACATAAGAAGTTTAATACGTGTAGGGTTTTATAATTATATAGGGCTAAAATTTTAGGATTTATCTATAAAAATGAACATATAATTTTAAATATTGTGTAAAAAGTTGAATTAAAGTGATAGAGATGTAGAAAGAAGCAAAAAAATACCGAAGTACGAGAGTAACCCTTGAGTGAAAAAACGAAATTAGTTTCAAATCTTGGATTATGGGCATCGAGTTCTTCTTGAATATTTTTTGTATTGTGATTGTACATTTCACTGTTAGAGTAAATTATCTCTCTTATCTGTAAGTGTAAATAGATTATACCGAACAACATATATCATTAGGAGATTTTTTATTTATTTAATGTGTGCATAATTATTATTTTATTTACTTTCAAATATTGGTGATTAAATTCTGACACATTCAATCTGCCAAACAAAACGGCCTTATTTTGAAATGCAATCCAATTTTCGCTCTCATTTTATAATTTTTAAAAGCAATATCTGTAATCCTACGCCTAACCTAGCATAGCTAACAAATTCAAGAATGTTTCCCTTTCCTCCATATTCTCAGCAACCAAACCATGGAATCAAATTTAAATCGCTCATCACCTGACCAGTGGTGGACTCGTAAGTTCCGAATGGAAGATCCCCAATGAGCATCGGCCGCTTGGCGCCGCGAGCGACGGCGCGGCAATGGACAAGCATTTCGTCGAGGGTGATGGGGAGGGTGGTGTCGTGGCCGTGAACCACCATGGAGGCGGAGTATCCGACGAGGCAGACGTCGATGCCGGCGGTATCGAGGTGGACGGCGGAGGCGTAGTCGTAGGCCGTCACCATAGTGATGGGCTCGCCCTTACGGTGCTTCCGCTTCAGGTTGGTTAGGCTCACCCTTTGGTTAGGGTTCTGCGGCTTCGGTCCGCCGTAGACAGTGTTTTCCGGCACGTTGCTCATACATCTGAGGCTGAAGAGAAGTGATCGGGAAGGTCTGGTGAGCGGCATGATTTCTCTTATGAGGGTACTGAGCAATGCCATGAAAATGAAGAGGTGTTGTGTGTGTGTGTGTGTGTGTGTGTGTGAGAGAGAGAGAGAGAGAGAGAGAGTTCAATTCTCAGCTTTAAACTTTCCAAAATTGGAAATTGATGGATGGAAATAATTGAATGGAGCAGCAGAGTTGAGTGGGACATCTATTATACAAAACAAGACAGCAGAGTTGGATGGGACAGTGATAGTGATGGATGATCTTATGGCTTAGCATTACTCCAATGCATTCAACGGTGAGCTGGAAAGGCTTTCCCCCCTTCTCTTACCCCTCTCCGTCGCTTCACTCTCACGCTCAGAAATCGTCTTCGCGCCGGCGCCTCTCGCACGACGCCTCTCTGTGCCTCCCACTCTCTCACTTCGCTCCATCTTCCACTCTCTTCCTTTCACGGTCTCTCTCTACATTTCATCTCTGATCTCTCTCTAACCGCCGTGAAATCACGAAAGCGGGTGTATATATTTGAAATATATACATGCATGGCACTGTTGGGATAATTGATTATTTGATATTATTTATTTTTGTTTTTAATGTATTATTTTATTATTTAATTCAATTATCATATCTTTAAATTTTTTTTACCGAGACAAGTTAAAAAAGTAAAAAAATTTAATCAAAATATAAAAAAGATAAAAATATGCTAAAATAAACCAATAAATCAAATTTTACATTACTTATTTTTCGTTTTTAGTAGACTTTTTTCATCTTTTGATTAAAAATTTTTACTTTGAGTTCAGCTCAACTAAACGATTCAAAAAAGTTTAAAAAATTTTAGTTAAAAAATAAAAAAAGTTCAAAAAAATAAAAATAAATAAAATTTGTTACATTTAACCCAAACAGACAGATTTTTGAATTAAAAATATAGTTTTATTTGTACCAATTTAGATTTTTGAATTAAGAATATAGTTTTTAAAACATTCTCTAAGGGCATGTTTGATTGATCGGATTTGATATGGAATTGAATTTTATACCATATTAGATTATATTTTTCTTGTTTAAATTTAATAAGTGGTGGGAGAATTATAAATTAATTGAATTATTAATTCTAAAAAATGTAAGATATATAATACTTAAGAGATTGTAGTATCATTAATCCAATCATTACTAATTATATAGAATTACTTATCTAAGGTGTCCGCCGTCGTGTGACTTGCGTCGCCGCTGTTGCCGTTGCGTCCCGTCGCCGACACCGTCCCGGGACACGCCGCCGTCGTCTACTGCCTCAGGCCGTCGCCGCTGCTGCCATCGTGCGACTCGCGTTGCCCGAGATCTGAGGTGTCCGCCGTCGTGTGACTCGCGTCACCGCTGCTGCCATCCGTTGCCCGAGATTTGTGGTGTCCGCCGTCGTGTGACTCGCGTCACCGCTGCTGCCATCGCGTTGCCCGAGATATGAGGTGTCCGCCGTCGTGTGACTCACGTCGCCGCTGTTGCCGTCGCGTCCCGTCGCCGACACTGTCCCGGGACACGCCGCCGTCGTCTGCTTGCTCCCGTCGCCGCTGTTGCCATCGCGCGACTCGTGTCGCCCGAGATCTGAGGTGTCCGCCGTTGTGTGACTCGCGTCACCGCTGCTGCCATTGCGTTGCCCGAGATCTGAGGTGTCCGCCGTCGTGTGACTCGCGTCGCCGCTGCTGCCGTCGCGTGACTCGCGTCACCATCGCCGGAGGGATCTTCTTCTTCTAGATCGTTCCAACGAACCTCTAGCGCTGTAGCCCACAGCGCCAGCACAGCCCACAACCCACAGCGCCGTCGCCCTCGCCGGCGCTGCTGCACACTCGCCGGCGCCGCTGGATGTCATAGTCGCCGCCCTCGCCGCCGCTGCTGCACACTCGCCGTCGCCGCTGGATCTCATAGTCGCCGCCCTCGCCTTCTTCTCCTAGATCGTTCCAGCAGAACCTCTAACGCTGCAGCCCACAGCACCGTCGCCCTCGCCACCGCTGTTACACATTCACCGGCGCCGCTGGATCTCATAGTCGCCGCCCTCGCCTTCTGCTACAATCTCATAGTCGCCCCTGCTGATTTTTGGGTTGGGCAGATTAGGTTTGTTTTGGGATATTGGTAAAAAAAA
The DNA here is from genome assembly GCA_034768845.1 of Heliamphora exappendiculata. Lineage (NCBI taxonomy): Eukaryota > Viridiplantae > Streptophyta > Magnoliopsida > Ericales > Sarraceniaceae > Heliamphora > Heliamphora exappendiculata. The sequence continues at coordinate 54 of JAOTRH010105508.1, read as the reverse complement.
ATGTCTCAATCAGCATCATCTCTCGATTCCATTGTCCGTCCTATTGATATTATA